>CM077257.1:17516341-17763841 GCA_039654775.1 Spinibarbus caldwelli
CATGACTCCATCTGCTTGGGCCATGTCAGGCCCCTTGCTGCTCAACCATACTGACAGCTCCTAAACAGCTGATTTGTCAGAGGCTTGCCGGGCAAAGACGCTAAACACTCCTCAGCCTACCCATCAAATGTGCCCTGAATACCAAACAGAGCCATGCTGAACCCAGCCAACCACAGGAAGAATGATGACATCAAAGAGAGGCGACTGTCATCACTCCAGTCAAACTGTCACCTCATAAGCTCCTCAGCTCTGTTTTGATTTTTTTTAAACATTTTTTATGACTGAAGTTTTTTTTATATTTTTTTTTATCAGGATCACATTTACAGGCTCCAATTTGCGTTTTTTTGTTTTGTTTTTTTCTTGTTCACGCTTCAGAACTTTAAAGGGGAGTAAATCTTAAGGGAGCTGTCTTAGACAGTAATTGAGAGATCATATAAAGTAGCCAGTGTTATCCTGTTAAAAACTCTCGGAATGAGTAGTTGTATGCACATTGAGACAGGTAGATTTTCTTGAATAGTTTTAGGTCAAACTCTCAGAGCTCTAGGATAGTCCAGTGGTTCAGGCCTTGATGGGGTGGGGTTATGTATGGAGCCCCTAATAGGACATTTGCAAAAATGAAAAATACACAGACTTTCGCATGAGCACGAGAAACTATTGTATGTTCACACTTTTCACACATGTGCACACATTACAATGTCAGATTTATGTAAACTATAACCTATTTCCTTTGTCAGTCACTGCAGTTTTACTGTGAAGAAAACAAGAGTATGGATGCATATGACTTAATATGGACCTATTTGTTCAAAAATGGGCTTTTATACCTATATCACGGCCTTATGTCCGCTTTAACGCATCCTCTGTGATGATAGAGAAAGCTCGCCGTTAAATGGGCTGAATGGCGCAATACGACTGTGTGCACTGAGCTTTAAGTTTGGATTTCATTAGAGTAGTTTGTGGAGTATGAAGCTGAATTCAGCTCCTTATTCGTGAAGCACTTTTATGTAACGAGGTGCTCTGAATAAGCACTGTTAGAACTGAATGAAGAAACTCAGCATTTCTCTGCAATCTGCAAAGATGCATTAATAAAGGATGTTTTGTTCTTGTGAAGTAAGAATATTTTAACACTTTTACTGTACCTACCTATATATATATATATTTCCCTATTGAAATCCAAAATTTTAGCACATTTGTACTGTAACGATCACTTCTAGACCTCAAGATGCATTTTAAATGTCAGAATCAGAAATAGCTTTATTGCCATGTGTGTTTACACACACAAGGAATTCGTCTTGGCGACGGGAGCTTCCAGTGGAGAAAATACAGACCTAGTGCAGACATACATAAAAATTAAGGTAATAGAATGAAATATAAAACTAATAACAAAGAGAACAGACAATAAATTAAAAATTATAGCTACATGGTAATAATTCAGTTATATTGAATTGATGTATTCTTAATATATTAGAAATACAATAATATAAGCTTTGTCTATGCCCCTCACTACAGAGTTTTAGTATTCTTTTATCTATCTGTGCATTTGTTTTTAGTTCAATATTGCACTCTTCCACTCATTTGAGTGTTCGTCCAAGTGACTGTGTTGTTTTGTGTGTGTGTGCTTGTGCGGTTGGTTTATTTCATCCACTGATGGAGGGATTTGGTGAGTCTGTCTGGGGATTGACTGTTTAGAGGGTTTCAGTACAGCGATAATGTGCACATCCTCCCTAGGCAGCATCCTCACTGTCCCTGCTCTCAGCTGATAGCCTCACAGCAAAACAGGACGATGCCAGTGTGTAATACCCGCTATCTTTTCCTACATATGCATACTGATAAGTGTATCAATGTATCACTTTTACCTGGGTGTTTTATAATATATTGACTTTTTTTAGCATAATATATTTCCTTGTCACACGTTAAACCCAGGTCTGTGTATTAAGAACACAGCACTAGAGACTGTTTAATTGAACCATTTATTTATTCTGCTATTATGACTCATTGCCATTTAAAAACTCCTTGTCAGAAAGTGGCAGAGGTGATTTCTACAACAATAGTAGTTATTAAGCTGATGCTTTAATCTAAAGGTACAGTTATTACAGTACAATTGTCACAGGGACAGTATTCCCTGAGTGCTTTTCTCATGGGCACAATGGCATTAGATCATTGATTGCTGATCTAACTTCGCTACTTAAATATGTTACCACTACACCATACCACCCTAAACTTACATGCAGAAACTGATGTAAAAAGTTCATATACAGACACAAGTACAAGAAAAGTATGAGAGAACTTTTTTGTGCTAATGCACTGGCACGCCAGGGTGCACAGATTTTATTTTCTAGTGGTGCGAGTGTGAATAAGTGAGCTGAACTGACTGAATGAATGAAAAAAAAGGAGACCACATTTGACATGCACAATAATATTCCAAAGTGAATACAAAATTAGTTATTCCTATTATGCGTCATGTCAGAGTCTTAGAATGTACAGAACAGTACTTTTATGGTACAGTGTAATGCTATTGTTTTCTTTGAGGATCGATCAAAAGTGACAGTAATGACATTGTTACAAAAGATTTCAAAATGTTGTTCTTTGAAACTTTCTGTTCATCAAAGATTGCATCACGGTTTCAACAAAAATGTTAAGCAGCACAACTGTTTTCATCATTTATCTCTTTTATCATACTTAATATGCACCAAATCAGAATATTAGTATGATTTCTGAGGGATCATGTGACACTGAGACTGGAGTACTATTTAAGATTATAATCATATTTCACAATATTACTGTTTTTGTTGTATTTTTACATATAGATGCAGCCTTGTTGGTCATAGTAGGTTTCTTTAAAAACTTTAAAAAACCTTTTCAGTTTATTCTATTGTTGTGGATATGAATGTAAATGATTTGTTTGATTAAATTATTCAAATGTGGAGTAATAAGTGGCTAGAGACACAGAAGAGAATAATAGTGTGGAAAGAGTGCATGTCTTAGTTTATTCAAAATACAGTGTTTTCCATGCATGCAGGAATATAAAATAGCTATACACAAGTGAACATGTAAACCTCTTTTCAGTTTAAAGGTTTAATGAGAATATGGATTTTAATCTGAAAATGTGTATGTAAATGTGGTCAAAGAATGAATCTAACATTGGTTATGAATATTAATCTGATTAGAATAATGAGTATATAAGGGCAAAGCTGGGAACTCTAGTTGCACTGTTTCTTAGAGGACCTTGCCAACGTCACTTTACGAATGAATAACCTTTATCTAGATTATCTGTGCACTCACATTTTGCTCATATTGTTCATCACATCTCTTGTCTCCAGGGGGAACAATTACAGGCCTTTGACCATCCCTGTGACCCACATTTACCATGATTAAAATGAGCAAATCTTCATGTTTTTTCACGCTTTGCTGCATACAGTGTGATCTTCACTGCAGCTGGGTTACACAGATGTAGAGAGAGATGATACTGTACCACATAGCCACAGGCCAGAATGAGAGAAGAGATTCAGAGAAACTTTGAGGGAATGCGTAGATACACAGCCCGCGTCCCAATATACATTCTTCCCAGGATGCAAAAACTATTCAGCTAAAAAGCCTATGGGCTTTTGTCTTATAATTATATCATATGATATAGTTTAGAAATAACATGCATTACAAAAGCATTACAATAAATCGCGCTACCAATGGCAATTAAATTAAACAATCGGTTAACTCATATCACATCTAACCGTGCAAATTATTATTATTGTTATACTTTATTCTCAAATTATTAATGTTAACAACATCAGCATTGCGTGACAATGAGTATAGTGTGTATTAGCGTGTAGATTTCAATTTCTGTACAGTCTAATCTCTAATTATCATATCATTTGAATTTCGTATTAAGAAGTTCTTTAACAAATTAACAAATCTTGTGTAATCCCAGGCTATCTGTAATCAGAAGCACATTTAAAACTGGAATATACAGTGGTGTGAAAAATTGTTTGCCCCCTTCCTGATTTTTTTCTTTTTTTGCATGTTTGCATGTTGTTGTTGTTTTTTGTTTTTTTTATGAATGGAAAACAAAATCCAAACCCACATGGCCCTGTGTGAAAAAGTGTTTGCCCCCCTAAACATAACTGTGGTTTATCACACCTGAGTTCAGTTTCTCTAGCCACACCCAGGCCTGATTACTGCCACACCTGTTCGCAATCAAGAAATCCCTTAAATAGGACCTGCCTGACAAAGTGAAGTAGACCAAAAGATCCTCAAAAGCTACAAATCATGTTGAGATCCAAAGAAATTCAGAAACAAATGAGAAAGAAAGTAATTGAGATCTATCAGTCTGGAAAAGGTTATAAAGCCATTTCTAAAGCTTTGGGACTCCAGCGAACCACAGTGAGAGCCGTTATCCACAAATGGCAAAAACATGGAACAGTGGTGAACCTTCCCAGGAGTGGCCGCCCGACCAAAATTACCCCAAGAGTGCAGCGACGACTCATCCAAGAGGTCACAAAAGACCCCAGAACAACATCCAGAGAACTGCAGGCCTCACTTGCCTCAGTTAAGGTCAGTGTTCATGACTCAACCATAAGAAAGAGACTGGGCAAAAATGGCCTGCATGGCAGAGTTCCAAGACGAAAACCGCTGCTGAGCAAAAAGAACATAAAGGCTTGTCTCAGTTTTGCCAAAAAACATCTTGATGATCCCCAAGACTTTTGGGAGAATACTCTGTGGACTGACAAGACAAAAGTTGAACTTTTCGGAAGGTGTGTGTCCCATTACATCTGGCGTAAAAGTAACACAGCATTTCAGAAAAAGAACATCATACCAACAGTAAAATATGGTGGTGGTAGTGTGATGGTCTGGGGCTGTTTTGCTGCTTCAGGACCTGGAAGACTTGCTGTGATAAATGGAACCATGAATTCTGCTGTCTACCAAAAAATCCTGAAGGAAAATGTCCGGCCATCTGTTCATGACCTCAAGCTGAAGCGAACTTGGGTTCTGCAGCAGGACAATGATCCAAAACACACCAGCAAGTCCACCTCTGAATGGCTGAAGAAAAACAAAATGAAGACTTTGGAGTGGCCTAGTCAAAGTCCTGACCTGAATCATATTGAGATGCTGTGGCATGACCTTAAAAAGGTGGTTCATGCTCGAAAACCCTCCAATGTGGCTGAATTACAACAATTCTGCAAAGATGAGTGGGCCAAATTCCTCCACAGTGCTGTAACAGACTCATTGCAAGTTATCGCAAACGCTTGATTGCAGTTGTTGCTGCTAAGGGTGGCCCAACCAGTTATTAGGTTTAGGGGGCAAGCACTTTTTCACACAGGGCCATGTGGGTTTGAATTTTGTTTTCCCTTCATAATAAAAAACTTCATTTAAATACTGCTTGTTGTGTTTACTTGTGTTATCTTTGATTAATATTTAAATTTGTTTGATGATCTGAAACATCAAAGTGTGACAAACATGCAAAAAAATAAAAAATCAGGAAGGGGGCAAACAATTTTTCACACCACTGTAATTTAATTTCATTCACGTGTTTCATAAACACATACATTTAATTATTCTAGCTGCTGTGAGAAAAGGCTATAAACGATCCGCCACCTGCAGCATCCTCACATGCGATAGCCTACTAGCCGGGACAACTTCTTTATGTTTACAGATGTGACGTAATGACGCAGTACCATGCTCGAATTTCCCGAGAAAACCTACCCGTACCACTCAAATTAGATAACATTATTATAAGATAACCGTTGTGAATCGGTCTAAAGTAAGGTGATAGTTTTGAACACTGGCTGGTTATGTACTTGCACAAATATTGATTTCGGATCATTTTTAACCCAAAAAAGCAGCTTTAATTAATCAGCCCATCATGTAATTATTAGATTAAAAATTGTAATCGCTTGACAGCCCTAATATTACATTATACAAATAAATACATTATAATTTATAATTATTTTCTGATAACTGTTATTACACACACACACACACACACACATATATATATTTTATATATATATATATATATATATATATAAAAGACTGCATTTTTGTTTGAAACATCGTGAGGGCAAAAAAATGAACATTAGTTGGATTGCATTTTATTTTTTGTTGAACTACTCATTTAATCATTTGGCTCTTTCTAGCACAAGATTTTGAATGGAGGTTGAGACTTTCTCTTCTGACCCACCTTCTGCTGTGTGCTGAATTATTCACTGACTCTCTGCAGGTTCTCGTACATTTACTGACCCATTTGTTCTCATCATTGGCCTTTCCCAACACCTGGTTTGAGACATTAGTATCCATATTTTCTTGAGTGCAAGAGTCTGGAAAGTTCTTTATGGTTCATAACACATGGTCATTATGGTACTGGCTACCTGCATCATACATTATTGATTTCCCACCATTTGGCTTAAACAAAAGGTTGAGGGAGGCGCAGAAATAGAAGACAGTCTGTTGTCTCTTCGGGCTTCTTGGGCGCAGCTTTAATTGAACTCCACATTATCTTTGCATTAAAGATGACAGCCCCAGGAGGATCTGCCCTGTTCTCATTAATGCAGTGTTTGTCATTTCTGCTTTCACTAGTCAAAGTGAATAAATTATGACTCCTGGATTTTGTATGCATATGCAACATGCCTAATGTGTGTGCCAGTTTTTTCTTGCACCGAACGTGCAGAGAACACACAGGAAACACGTGATCTCGCATGACTTGCTTGGTTCTTATGAAAACTTTCTTAATAAAAAACTCTCAGTGTGTGATGCTGCAATTGTGAATCACTTTATACTGTCAGACCATGTCCTAAACAAGTCAACAAACAAAAAATAAATAGCAATAAATGTTTTAATAGCCAGCTGTGAAGAGTTCAATGTTCATTGCAGTTAGACAAATTGCTTGTTGTTTCATAATGTGTAAAAGAATTGTGCGTGATTTGGAATTGCTTTGAAAATGTCTCCTGAATTCCGGTTCATTTCCCAAAATTGAAATGAATTTGAAGTGAGGTAGCAAACAAAATGCAGAATTGCAATTTGAATGTGAATGTAAGAAAGCTTCAATGACATGTCATTTTAAACTAAAAAAATTAAATTTGTAAAGACAAAATTTGAATATTGGCTTCGCAAAGCCTTGTTTGAAGGCTTTCGAAAATAAGTTTAAACGGTTTAAAAACAGAGAATAATAAAAAGACGGTGATCAGATTGTCTCTGTAATCAGTCTACGTAATAATTCCCTTAACTATCCAACAGAAAAGAGGCAACTTGGGCATCACTCCACAGGATTTTCTCCATCATCAGATCTGCTCATCTTCTGTATCCTGTACTGAGCTGAATCAAATCTGTTCATAACTAACAAATGTTTACACTCGTTTTTTTTATTTCTTCAGACCTTTCTTTTCTGCTTTTTCAGCCATACAAGTACTAATTATTGAATTGTCTCCTCAGATAAAGCACAATAATAAGTGTGTTCCATTGTCGAATTTTCCCTTTAATAAATTCTCGTTTTTCCAGGGTGAGAGAACATTGTTAAATTGGTGTAAATTACAATTCATTCAATTCCAATTCATCTTCTTGTAGGGTGTATTTTTGTTGCACTTTATACAATAGAGATTATTTCAAAGCAGCTTAACAGTATTGAACAGGAAAGTAACATAATCAGTGATGCAAACTACAAAAATGAGACAAGTACATGTATCTAACAAGACAATAGTGTCATTATTCAACTCCAGTCAGTTCAGTGTTGGTTCAGATCAGTTCAATGACTGTGTAAAGTTCAAACAAATTTAATTCAGGGAATAGCAGCTCAATCGTCATTATTTAACTCAAACTATTCATTATTCAGTTTGATTCCATAACAGAGTTGATGTTGCAAAAATTGTCAGTTGTGAACTAATTTGAGCCATAAATGAGCTCTACAGTAGACAATGCTATCAGTATTCAGCTCAATTCAGTTTAAGTTTTGTTCTCATTCAATAGTGCAAGTGCAGTATATTACTGAATATTAAATGAATATTAAAGTCTAGCTAAGCAAGCCAAAAGAAACCATCACAAGGAATCCAAATTTCATCCGGTGATAGAAATGGAGAAAAAAACCTTGGGAAAAACCAGGCTCAGCCAAGGATCACTTCTCCTCTGGCCAGTTCAGTTCGTGTTCTTCAATTCTGCATTTTTCACAACCCCGGTTTTGTAACATGCATGGCTTTTGCAATGACTGCATCAAAAGTTTGATTCACAGGATTAAATCCTAAATCCTTTGTAAGTCATTTTGGATAAAACCATCAGGCAAATGCATAATTGTAAATAACGTCTCACATCACACCTGATTAGTTACTGCAAATATGCCTAGAATGATTGATTAGCTCGGTGTGGTTTTGTACAGTAAATCCAATTTGTCAAACAGTTGCGGGCAGCGCGGAGATAAACTAGAGTAAATATGTACCATCAGATTTTATTTGTAGGATGAATGAGGTTATTTCCCCATTCGAAAAGCAACATACAACCACTTTTACAGCAACCTTCAGTGGGACGGTCAGCGTGATAAATCACCTCTTTCAGTCATAACTGTTTAGTTCTCAGGGAGAGTATGATGGCTTGTGCTGTGCTTCAGTGTACCAGCTTGAATCACCCTCACACTTTGTCATTTTGACGATGCGTCTCCTTCATTCAAATCTGCACATGTCCATACATGCTGCACATGTGATCGGACAAAAGCAAACACAAACACAACTCCCTATGCAGCACCGGCTGGCTAAAGCCATCTCCTGGTCCAGACAATAGCCTGTGAAGATGGAGAAGCACTCCAGCAAGTCTTTACTGGCTATAATGGCAGCGTCTGGCAGTGATTTTCTCTGTCTCACTGCCTGTCGCTGTCAGACACAGACGATCAGCAGAACTGTGCTTTGAGGAATTTGGAGAGGAGCCTGTCGTTTAAGGAATGAAACAAAACTGGCCCAAAGACAGAAGCCTGAGAAAATAATTTGCAGAGAAACACTCTGGTTCTCTGAAGAGATCGCGAAGTGCTTTGTTGGTTTTGTCACGAGTTGTTTGTGTGAATTGCAGGCGGGTGTTTGTGTTAACAGATTGTCTGAAGGTCCTACTCAAGCTGCACGCATAAACAGCTTAAAACATCAGTTATTATATGCACTTGCCATAATAATGTGCGCGCGTGTGCTTGGCTTGTTTATCAAGGTGTTTGGCCCTTAATGGTCCCTCAGTGAAAAGGTGTTTTAGTATCTTGTTATCCTGATAGAATCCAATTAGTAGCATAATACATCCTCAAACTAGGAAAGTGTTAGAAATAAGCCTTTTACTAAGAATACCAAAGGCTTTGTTTTTTTTTTTTTCTTTTTCATATCACTGTTTCTATCATATCATATTTGAGCAAGTTTATCCTTTTAGATGTAGTTTTCTGCAAAAATTAATTGATGCACTTCTGCTCAAAAGTTTAGGGTCAGATTTTTTTTTTTTTTTTTTAAAGAAATTAATACTTTTAAATGAAAAAATGGCAGTTAAGATATTAAAAATGTTACAAAAGACATTGAAAATGCTGTAACTTTATATTCATTAAATAATCTTAAAAAATGTATCATGGTTTTTCAAAAAGTATTAAGTAGCAAATCTGATTTTTTCATTTTTCTAATATTGATGATAATAAGAAATGTTAACTGAGCACCAAATCAGCATATTAAAATGATTTCTAAAGGATCATGTGACTTTAAAGATTTGGACTGGAGTAATGACTGATGAATATTCACTTTTTTCATTGCAGGAGTAAATTACACTTTTAAAACATTAGAAAACACATTATTTTAAGTAGTATTAATATTTCACAAATTCAAACTGTTTTTGCTGTATTTTTATAACACAGCAAATGCATCCTTGTTGAGCATAAGAAGCATCTTTCAAAAACAAACAAATCTTACAAACCTTAAATTGTTATTGCAATGTAAGCATCATAACAATATATGCAAACACATATATTTATAACTATATTTATGTTTTTATAGGTCAGGCTTTAAATGCAACTCTCAATTTCTTATAATATGTAAAACGGGATCCCTGCTTCATCTCCATCCCGATTAAGGTGTTTGAAGACCCCCTAATATACTTAATAGTGAATATCACTTGATGTTATTGTTGTCAAGTGCTCAAAGACCAAATATTTGTGCTTGGTGTCATGGTTCTAACCTTTAAAGAGAGTTCTGAGATGACGTGGGCCAGAGCATTAAATTAGCCCTGGCAGGCACAGCCCTCATGGGTAAGCTAATCTGACAGCAGTGATCTCCTCCACATATCCCATATCATAATCAACTTTTATGCCTTTTCATGCCTGTTGGAGATAGATCACTATTAGAACTTCATGCTCTGATGACACACTAATGCTGAAATGCGGGGTGACAGTGGTTTAGATGGCACACAAACACTCATTTCCTAACGCTCTTTATTATTGTTGGGTGATTGAGCCGTTGGCCTCTGATAAAGTGGGTGACGCCAGAGTGTTTAGAGTAGTCCACTTCCCCTCGGCACGTGAGACTTGACTGATGTCATATGCACACATGCGAACTGGAGCACCAGGGCCAATTAATCAGCCATCAAGGGGACATTAATAACATTTCGGTTTTTCTCCCGCTGTCCCTTGTTCTATCTCATTTGCTTTTGATGTCACCCCCGCCACTGCGCTGACTTTGATCTGGTTATCCATCAGCTTGATATGCTGTGTACAGTCGTGATGCTGATGTTTTGATGCTCTAAATTCAAAGCAAGTCCTGATGAAACAGGTTTTTAGAGGGATATTGTTTGGATGATCTGTATTATCATAGTTAACTTCCCACCTTCATATGGAACACAAAAGGAGAAATTCAGCAGAATGTTCATCCTACTCTATTTTTATATGCTACTCTCGATAGATAGATAGATAGATAGCTAGATAGATAGATACACACAGTATATAAAAAAGTAGCATGAACATTCTGCTAAATTTCTCTTTTTCTGTTCCATATATATATATATATATATATATATATATATATATATATATATATATATATATATATATATTCAAGTTCTGAAAAGAACTAAAAGCACCATAAAGGTGCAAGTAGCTAGCTTTCTACAACATTTGTGCTCTATTCTAAATATTTAGGAGTCATACAATAGCATTATGTGATGAATAGACCCATATTTAAGTAAATAATTTCTCATAATGATCTCTTCCACCAAAGCTCTCAAATCTCAATCACGTTTGTATGTTAAAATATGGCATTTTCAGATGTTGTACCAGGTTTGAGATAAATTATTATTACAGAACATTGTTGGTTTTTCTGTCAGTGTACAGAATGGAAAAGAGCTGCATAAACATCCTTCAAGAAGTACACTTTTTGGCATACTTTGAAAAATGAAAATAATATACTTTATGCTTGAGCCAACTGAATGTAATGTTTTTGGACACTTAATTACTGGGATATACAATTAAATGAAAATGTATCATAGTTTAAATTGTAATTAAATGTGGTTAATTGAACTTAGTGATTTTAGATATCTTTATATGTAATTTCATAATTCTGTTGTATTTGAATTGTCAGATGTACTGAGAAGCATTTGTGGTAAAGTAAAATATACTTTACTGTAATTTCTGTTGAAACTTACATATCATGTATTTGAATATATTTGTACTGTAATTACTCATTTGTAATCATAAAGTTGCAATTTAGCACTTTACAAGTGCTTTAATATTTTACTCACCACATCAAAATAAGTGCACAGTTCTTTTTTAAATCATGACAAAAGATTATTAAAACAACAATCTAAAATGTACTTTAAAACTTTTAAGGTTGTTAGGAAACAGTCATGGAAGTGTACTCTGCATATACTTAAGCAGCTTTTTATTTCATTAATAATGTTAATGTTTTTCACAAGGGTTAGAATGACATGAGGGGACGTGAACAATGGCAATTTTCATTTCTAGCTGAACTGTCCTTTTAAGATATTTGAACTGTGTATTTGTATCAATTTGTAGGATGCCAAGTTTGTAGAGGAGAGGAGGAAACAGCTGCAGTCATACCTGCGTATGGTGATGAATAAACTGATCCAGACACTGCCTGAATTCACTGCCCAGCCCACAAAAGAGACTTTACTGCAGTTACTGCCTTTTTGCCAGTGAGTACATACACACACTGACACAATAATTCACATGCAATAATCATCAACTGTATGTATTTCAGCTCCATGAACTCTATATGACACTGTATTTTAGTGCCTCAATGGATGATACATGCCATTTTGAGTTGTCACTCAAGTAGGTCAATGCAATCAAACTTTCAAATGCCACAAATGCATGCTGAATAAAAAAAGACACAAGGGGAATTCACCAAGAATGAATTGCACCTACTTAGAGTGCCACGTTCACTTTGCATGCACTTTGCATGCTAAAATTCACAATTTCTCAACACTATTGTCCACAACAACATTTGAAGGCCAGACACTCTTTGGTTCTGTAAATAAATGTAAGAATTTCAGAAGTTTTAAGAGCTGAATGTTTTTCAGGGTTCCCACTATTTTTAAACAGTGAATTTATAGCACTTTTCCACTTGTTTGTGAGTTACTAGATAAGGGTGAAGGATAAGGATTTTTAAATCTATTTTTTTTTTTTACTCACAATTTCTACCCAGTAAAATATTTTAGAGCTTGGCGTGGCTTGAAAAAAAATATATTCATTATAAAACATGCCCAGGGAGTTTTATTTTATTGATTCAGATTTCTTTTTCAGCTCTAGAAATTGCACTTAAAAGTAGGCTACCTCATGAATACACAGCAACCTTGGTTTTTCAAAGACAAAAAAGTTGTTGTGAGCAAGAATTAAATAAGAAATACCTTGACTTGTTTTAGCTTATTTTAATGCTTGTTGCCCTGTTATAGATAATCATCTTTGTTGAGAACCATTGCTTTAAGTAGGACTAAACCTTTATCACTCCATCACTACGATCGGCTTTTTAAAATGCAGAAAGTGTATTCGACTGCACGCCGTCTGGATATATGCCCCATTATAATGCTGTTCTCCATTATTTGATCATCATTTGATGAAGTACTACTGCCATAATGAGTAGAAAATGTACACAAACTTCACTTTTTAATAAACCCTATTTACTGCCTGCTTTCCGTGGGCGGTAATAGCACAACGTTAATTACGGCAAGCAAATAGCGCTCACTTTTACAAACTTTCTAAAGCCTTATTTACATAGACAGGTGTGTTTGTGCTGAAAAGGATGACAGTGACTTCATTTAAATACCCAAGGCACTTTTTCAGCACCTGGTTAAGCTAGATTACGACGGTTAGTGAATATGGCACAGGTTTTTTCACTGAAATCCCACTCTGCGCTTTTTACACAAAACAAATGCGTCACCAATCATCTCACAGCTGTTCTTTTACAGGAAATTTGATTTGCTTACAGGACCGCTCACATCCTGCATTTTACTGGCCAATTGTCTGTTCTGATTGGCTCATTAATTTATCAAGTCAGACTTCCTTTCACATGCAGCATCTCATTGGTTTATTGTTAGCGCTGGGTCTGGCAGCGTGACGTGATTTCAAACAGGAAATTAATAAAAAAAACTATTTTACCCTCACATCAAATCTGATTTAATTAAAAGAGACCCTTGGCACATTGTGAGATGATAATGGCTCTTTGCTTGGCATGACTGGAGATAATTTGAGTGCTAAGGACAGATGAGTCCAGCTGCTTTTTACCTGGGCAGAGATCTGAATGTGATGTATGATTAGGCAGTGATGTTTCGCAAATATATCACAAAAGCACTCGTTGTAGGGCTCCCAGAGTCCTTGATTCAATTCTGTATGTGGGTTGGATTTTCTTAGTGTAGATCCAGTTCACTGTTCATCAGTTGAGTGCTTGTGTTTCTGAACGTGCTGTCTAGGAACTGTGTTCATTCTCGATAAATTTGCCAGTGTGATTTATGTGATTAACAGTTCTGTTCTTGTGCTCTGAAAGACGCTCTCAGACCTGGAGTAGCTACTCACAGTCACATTAAACACATTGGTGATTACATATTCATTCCATGCCAATAAAGCCGCCTCCTGGCAAACAGACAGAGTGGAAAGCTGTCACACAGAGGTTATAGTGAGCTCGCTTTGCCAACGAGGGAATCCTTTCATGTTAAAACCACTCTTGTGTGCCCGTACCTGGCATCTCCTGACTGTCACTGTCAGTTTTGAGTGGGAATGACGAAGGTCTTTTAAAAGACATTCTTGTGAGAAGGTTTCTGTGGAACAAAAAGCGTTTTCAGACTTTGAGAGACTTCAGCTTTGAAATGGAAGACACTTGAGGTCTATACATCTTTACAGTGCAGGGCTGCTTCAAAGAGCTTCCAGCAAAGGTGGTCTCACCCAGAGTTGTTGTTTTGGTTTTGATGGAGCGTCACTGGCAGTCTTAACTCACTTGGTGCTCTAGGCAAGATTAGACATGACCAAAGACAAAAATACTTTTTAGCAACTTGAAGTGTGAGACTTAGTCTACTAGTGCATTTTCATTTAGGATGGAGGTACATTCAGGTTATTGTGTATATGTATAGATAGATAGATAGATAGATAGATAGATTTCTTATGATCGGAAATACAGTAAACAGTAATATTGTGAGATATTATTACAACTTAAAATAACTTTTCTGTTTTAAAATGTAATTTGTTTTTTGACAGAGCTGAATGGTGGCAAATTTAGTCTTCAGTGTCATACGATCCTTTAGAAACCATTTTGATATGCTAATTGGATGCTCAAGAAACATTTCTGATTATCAAGGTTGAAAAGCAGTTATGCTTAATATTTTTGTAGATACTGTGGTAGTGCCATTTTTCAGGAATCATTAATGAGAAAGTTGAAAAGAACTTTGAGTGAATTGACTGAATGATATGTAATCATGTAATCAACAAAAAAGTAAATGTAGTCTGTTTACGAGTATTTTAAAATGTAATATTTAATCTAATTAAAAGTACTTAATTTTTGGAATCTGATACTCGTAATCCAGATTGCATGCAATCAGTTACTACCCAGCTCTGTATGTATACATTCATACATAGACATAATATTTTTAGATAGATTATTATTTTGTTTTGTATTGTTTAAAATCCACTTGGCCCAAAAATCAAAGGGAACAGGTTGATTGGGCATGATGCTTCTAGTCTCACCCAGGGACTATTGACTATCCCAGTGTTTTTCCAATTGAGAAGGGAACACATCCAGTAAGGCTCGATTTGGTTTCAATGTGGTTGAGCCATTTCAAAATTCGTTTCATAGATATTACCGCCTAAATCCATAACAAGAAACCTCTCCAGCGGAGGTGCAGGGGATAGACAGATAAGGAGGGCTTGTTCCATGGCTAAATGAAGAGCTGAATCTCTGTTCTTAGAGGTTATGTAACATAAGGACGCTCTTTCAATGGCTACTGTTTAGATTGCAGATCAGCCTCCTGCCGCATGGACCCATTCAATAGTATCTGCGTGAGTGTGTGTGTGTTGCTTTGTGAAGAGCTGAGGATGGAGAGATGGATAGATTTACTGGTGGGGTGCATCGCAGCACCCCACTTACCTGCTTCCAGCTTCTTCCCTGCTGCTCCAGCCTGATTGAAAGCTGCTCAACACTTCATTCTTCCTTTTTTTTTTTTTTTTTAGCTGTCTCCCTCGCTCTTTCCCCTCGCCCAGCTCTCCTCTTTTCTCTCTCACCTCTATGCCAATCTGACAGCAGCAATACAGCAGAGAAGCCGATCATGGTATGTTGTGTGTTGCATAACCCCTCTTCTGGCTTACTGTTCAAATTTCATTTCCTTTGAAACCTCTTGAATGTTATTAGTTCTATGTAATCAGTACAGCTAGATTAGCCTGCTCTCAGACCAACGGCTTCATAAATGGCTGTTCCATCATACCCTCACAAAGGTGCTTTGAAACTGTTGTTTTTGGTTCTTTTTGAGAACAGAGAAGGAAATTTGTGGTTTCCTCCCCACTTGAAGATTATTCAGTTGCAGAAAAAAGTGTGAACCATAGATTTTTGCATAAATTGGTCATAAAATTTGATGCCTTGTGGGATAGAAAGAGTGTGACTGTATCCAATCGAATTCACACAGTGATATTGTGTTTTATGCTTGTGTAAGGAGAGTGTCAGACATTTTAGAAGTATGGAACCACAGCACAGAGCAAGTAACTCTTTTTTTTTTTTTTTTTTTTATCTGATGCACCTTCATTTTCAGGAAAAAAAAAACTATGTGCAAATCCACACGCTTTTTTTCTGCAAATGTAGATGCATTCAGTTCGACAAACCATTTATTCACAGCTCTTCTCTGTGGTTCTATACTCCTAAAATGTCTGGCACTCACTTTACACACGCATATAAAGCGCACACCATCACTGTGTGAATTCAATTGGATGCAGTTGCTCCCTTTCCATCCCATATGCAAGAAGTTTGTGATGCCTTGGCTATGTATTTTAGCTACAGTCACACAAAAACCATGACTCAGTGCAGCGCTGATACAGTCACACCACTCTCAGACACATCTGTTATGAATTCAAAACAATTTTAACATGCTGTGAGATTTTAAAACGGATACTTTTGAACATTGTCGTCACATATACAGCTTCATATGCATGAGTTTTCTAATTCAGTAGGTTTGCTCAGTAGCTCACAGGATACGCCGTTGCATTTGAGTGAAGAAGAGCTCCGGTACGAACCCCGTGAAACTACGGTTCAACAAAACAGTTCAAATTCGCATAAGGAAGTTAAAATAGCACAGCTGCATCAACAAATGCATTTTTTTTTTTTTTTTATCACTTTTGCATTTGTTAACACTATCAGGTAGGTTTAGGCTTAGGCTTGGGTTTGGTGCAGAGGATATTTCCAAGACGATAGAGCATTAACTTTAACTTAGAGCAACATTCATCGGATATTTGAATTATGAACTACCGCAATACGTACCTGAAGCAACGCAATAAAGAACACAGCAATACGTGCTTATATCAACGTAAGAAAAACGTGTCAGGGTCACGAATTGAACCAGCATTTTAGCTCCACTCACTGGATGTTTCACTTTGAAACCGCTATGAAACGTGCAGTAAGGTACGTAATAACGGTGTTGAAGAAATGTATTTAGAGGCATTTCAAATGAGCCTGGGTTGGGGATAGCGATAGGGGGCGGGATCAGGAAAGGTCCTTGAGTCGGGATTCGAACTGGGGGAGCCCGTAGCACAACGGCACTGTATGTCGGCACGCTGCCCACAAGGTAGAGTATTTTTACTCTTCTATTTAATTGTGTATTTCATTGTATTCTCTTTAGTTAATCATTTATCTTATTTTATAGCACACAGAGGCGTACAGCGCAGTTTGCGCAGTACATTGTTACATTATTTACATTGTTTATTTATATTTATATGTAGTTTGGGAGCAGGCACCTTGTGAGCCAGGACTGCAACTGGCTCCTAGACTCCTCCAGCTCATGAGTGACATAGTTGTCATGATATCCAGGCTGAAGTTGACTCTGTACGGTGAGCCGCAGCTTTGTATGTATAGCGTCTAACCCTCAACAGCAGCTGATGTCTATACAGCCCTCCCTCAGGACTGACACACTGTCTCTGACACACACACTCAGCCTCGAGGGTTTTCCACTCAGTGCTCAACTCACAGCCATCTTTCAATTTCAGTTTGTTAGCCTTGAGTTACGGGTGATGTCAGTGTGCGGCCCGTGAGGATGTAAGGAAAAAATGTTATTGCGAAGAGCTTGTTTCATTGTTTATTTACCTACAGCGGGGACTCTGACACAAAGGGGCGTTTAGTTATTGTAAATGCACAGAGAACATGGTTTCCTGCTCCGTTTAAGCATTTAGGTGCCTGGTGGGAACTATCTGTTTTCCAAAGGTATTACAACACAAATGAACACCTGGAGTCAGGCAGGAGAAGAAAGAGCAAAGCGCCCAGGGGGTTTACCGATGTTTGCGTTTGTTCTCTAACAGGGACAGCCCGACGGCTAATGAGAGTGGAGCCAAAACTGCCCGATCCAAAGCCTCCAGCCGCTTCCCCAGACTAGGCCGCAACTTGGGCCGCGAAGCCCGGAACCCTGAACCCCAGAGTGGTGACCTTTAACCTCTGAGCGCAATCCTCAGAACTCATCAGTATGGATGTGCCGAGCCAAGGACCTTCTCTTCTATTATGGATGTACATACCAACACCATTGGAGACTAGCTGGGTCTAGAAATGACGAACAAAATCTGCAAGAAACTGCGGCGTTTCGGTTTAGTGGCAGAACTTTTTCAGTTACTATTGTGCCTACTGATTTATAACAGATGTTGTTTTTTGGGAAAAGCCAGGATTTCATTTTGACTAACAGCAGTGACATGAATCTTTTATGAGACTGCGATGAGAATGGTGCGATTGTCTGGAAATAATTTGCACATCATATTATTTGACTGCGACACATGGGACTCAATTTTATTTTTCTGTTTGTATACATTTTGTTACTATGCTCTGCTATGTATGAGGCACAAAGTTAGATCGTATTATGACTACACGTATAATACATATACAAAACAATCACTTTCCACCCTTCTGTTCACAGTAAATCCAAAAAACAATTTCAGATTTTACATAGATGAATGTCTGGTCAGAATAAAAGTGTTAGTCGGGTCTGGGCTCTCGAGCTCCAGAGCCCTTGTTGTCTGTCCCTGAAAACCTTTCATTGAAAATTTCCCTGGCTGCCATTATCCTGTATGACCTCGAGAGTACTGTTACACAGAAAGATGGGCCGTATCGTATCGTGTGGACTGAACAGAAGAGAATTTTGTAGCAGGGGAACCTCCACTGAATGAACGAGTGAGTTATCATTTTGCCCTATTTTAACTACAAGCACAATGATGATCGGGATTCATTACTAATAAATAGTATTTATGGTTTTAACATGTTATAATGTATATGGAGATCATAGAGAGGAACCATGATGTGTTTGAATAAATAAATAGTCCGCTATCAAATTGAATGTGATGTAGACTTGTCATCAGATTCTGTTCGGCTGTAACGCATACAGTAGCAGATCTGTTGTGTGCTTTGCATATGTGTCTGTTTGCAACCTTTTGTACTAGTAAGCAACTGTATGTGATGGTTTTTCTTAAACAGAGTATCTTTCTGTCTCAAAGATGGCAGGAAGCAGCTGTTTTGCAGCCTTAAGAGTACATGAGCTTAATGAATACATGAATAAATACAAGTACCAACACACAATCTGTTTTTGTGTCAAATTTGTAAGGTAAGTGGAGATTGGCGCTATGCCACAAGACTGTTTTTCTTCCATTTTGAGTAAATAAAGTGTTTTAAAGGCTCAATGTGTGTATATATATATATATATATATATATATATATATATATATATATATATATATATATATATATTAATTAAAAATGGTCAACAATGGCAGATTTCGAGCTTGTGAGCTGTGTTGCCATGGTAACTTAAAACAAAATCAGGAGAATTTTACACAACACCTCCAGGTCACTAAGAAATGAATGGGTTGTCTCTAATTGTTGGCCCTTTCTGTCACCTTGAGCGATAAAAAGTGTCTGTCACGTGGTTTTTATTCCAACAAATTAAAAATGGTCTTTGCAAGGCAGGAAAAGAATAGTAGGGGATAGTTCACCCGAAAATGAAAATTGTCATCTTTAATCTCCCACTCATCTTCATGTTTTTATAAACCTGTATGAGTTTCTTTCTTCTGTTGAACACAAAAGAAGATATTTTGATGAATGTGGGTAACCCAAAAATTTCTGGTAGCCATTGACTTCCATAGTATTTTTTCCATAATATGTAAGTCAGTGCCTACCATCAACTATTTGTTTCCCAGTATTCTTCAAAATATCTTCTTTTGTATTCAACAGAAAAATAAATAAATAAATAAAAAAACCCATACAGGTTTGTAATAACTTGAGGGTGAATAAATGATGATAGAATGTTCATTTTTTGGCTGAACTATTCCTTTAAAATTTTAAGTGCGTTTTTAGGCTTTGTAAATGAAATGCTGCATCGTAGGTTTGCTGTCATCATGCAAGAAAGAAGTGTCCAATCATAATTAAATATGCAAACAGAACAGTGTATTCATATTTTAAATTCTTTAAAATGTAAAAAGTTTGCAAAAACAAAAAAGAATATGTTTAATACTTTGAGTTTAAGGGATGGTTCACCCAAAAAGGAAAATTTACTGAAAATGTATTCACCCTTAGGCCATCCAAGATGTAGGTTTGTTTCTTCATTAGAACAGATTTAGAAATTTAGCATGCAGTGAACGGGTGCCGTCAAAATGAGAGTTCAAACAGCTGATTAAAGCATCACAATAATCCACAAATAATCCTGTCAGAATCAAACTATCAAAGTTAAATATTCATATAATGCAACTGAATGTAATATTAGTGACGTCTGGGCTAGTCATTATAATGTTTACAGTAAATGATTTGGCTACACAAAAGTTAATAAACAAATCAACCGTTTTTGCTTTTTTAACACACCTTGACCAATAGTGGGGTATGTTGTCAACACTATATGGAAAATCAGGCTTTTAAGAAATTTTTTATTTAAGACATCAACATACAACATATTTATTTAAGAAATCAACATACACAACTGTTTTAGAGAACACAAGCATTTGACTCGAAACCTTATAATTACTGAGATGCAGTTTTTGTGTCAGCTAGCACAGGTGTCCCTTGCTGGCAGTCAGAAGTAGATCACTGCTCGTCGCAGTCTAGCACAGAGAGTATATTCACAGCTGAGTGAATACAGGCCAGACAATCTGTGCACTTCCACTTGGATGACCATTTAGATAATGTTACTTGTGCTTCTGGTCATAGCTTGGCAGCATTTAAAACTGAAAAACACAGGTAATTTATTTCACTGTATAGAAGGCACTATAAACGTCCCTCTCAAATCTGCATTACAAAGATGAAGTCATTCTGTGAGCTAAACATTAAAGTACTTACCTTTAGCACTCTGCGTAGTTATGTTATGTTTTAATAAGCTGTTTTATTCATGTGATACATTCCTAACATTTATTGTTCAGCTGAATATGATTTCCATGAATTTCTCTGCAGAACGCTGTGACCTTAGTTATGTCGAGGCTGTTGTATTAACAGTCCTGAGTATTTTAGGGGGAATTCAAGTACAGCAGCCATTTATTCTTCTCTTTTCCCTCTTTTCTTTTTATATAATTTATTTGCATCTCAAAACTCTGGTATTTCGAAACTGATGTTTTAAAAAATTGTTTTATTTTCTTCATTCAAAGACCTCTGTTTTCTAATGTGTTACATTTATTTTTTTGTCTATGCACTCAGAATATTCTTAAGTGTACTTTTACTTTAAACCTAAATTACCTTTAAGATCTAGAAATTAATGACAAATATTTGTTAACAATGTTCTTTTAATGAGACTATGAAATATGCAATCATGATAAACGATTTCACTTAAATGAAAATGACGACAAAATAATGCCAGAAGATATTAACAGTGCAGTAAAAATGTTTTTTGAAGAAAAGAAAGAATCTGATTATTTTATATATTCCAGTTATAGCCTATGATGTGAACTGACATAATGCATGCGCAAGTAAACTTGCTCGTCAAATGGACTATAAATAACTGACGTAAAGAATCCACAATATTTTATGAAATTAGTGTAATCCATTATTTTTGGAGATGAAGTGTTCACAACAACACAGTTAATATAAGATGGTTGAATGATTAATTTTGCACATTCTGTCAATTAAAATTTTTGAATGGCATATGTAAAATTAGATGCCATTTTATTCTGAGTAAAACTGACTAAAGACAAATATGTCAAAAGACAAAAAAAATATATAAAAAATTAACACTGGATCCACCTACTATGGACGTAAGCGTAACAGTCGATAAAACAGGAGGAACCATGCTGTTAATCGCCAACCAGCCGCAAAATTCACACCCAATTTCAAATCGAATGCTTAATGAGCAGAAGCAGCCGACAGGTTTTAAATACAACGTGTCGCTTCCATAAACAGTTGGAGCTGGAAGACAAGCCAGATTTAGATGGTATTTCAGCTTTGCTTGGGGATCATCTGTTGCTGTTGGCTTCGTTTGCTTTGATGGAAAAGCTGGGAGGAGACGTCATATCTGGCCCATCTGGGAGCGAGGTAAGAGAGAAGGCCCTTGCGTATAAGAAAACATGGCACAGTATGTGTCATTTTATCTGAGGAACACAAACAACATCAGTCACCCAACATCCCAATCGAGTTTCTTTCCAACAAGCCTATCAAGATTCAGAACGGAAACCGGAGGTAGCAGCACGAGAAGATTGGCCCCATTAGAAACACTCTATTTATATGCTGTTTTGCATGGAGGCTTTGTGTTTATTGCAAATGTAATTATGATTCAATTATTGTGATTATGCTAATCTAGGGTGTACAAGCCTTAGCGAGACACGAAAACACTCAACAACAAAGAACAGGTACTTAGAGAAGGAAAGAAAGCGTACTGTGTCTACTACATGAAGTGGATTCTCCAGTATAGATCTAGACAGTAAGTGAGCTCTATAGATCTACCTGGCTTTGCTCACATGTCTGCTGAGAAACAAATGATATGGAGATGATTTATGGCAGCACACAGCACATGCTGCTTTCATTTATTCACACATGGCGAAATGACCACACAATTTCACAATAAAACCAGATTAACCTGCCATGGATCCAGAATTGTGCTTTAGGCCCCTTGCTAACATGATCTCAAATATGGGAAACCAAGACTAGTTGTCACATTACAGAAGGACTGCATCTCAGTAACTTTAAGGTTTTGAGTCAATAGTCCAATTACATGTGTTTTTTTACGTTTGTTGTTTGCGAACATCTACCGGTACTTAAAAATAAAGTTTCCCAAAGAGGTTTTTACAAATGAACAATTCTTAAAAATATAGTTTTCTTAGTGTGAAGAACATTTTAAAAATATTAACTTTTTGTATTTTCCAAGAACCTTTTGTGTAACAGGAAATTTTCATGGATTTTAAAGCTTCTTTATGGATGCCAATAAAAAACCCTATTTTTAAGTGTAGTTTTATTTTATTTTATTTTTTATTGACATGCACTGACATACACTCTCTAAAATAAAGGTTATTTTAATGGCATCGGTGTTTCCATGAAGAACGTTTACCATCCATGGAAACTTTCCACTCCATTAAAGGTTATTTACCGTGGAAAGAGGTTCTTTAGATTATTAAAATGTTCTTCACACTAAAAAACACTTTTGGAATCTTTAATTTTAAGGATGTAGGCTACTTTACATTTAGTCAAGAGTCATCTATATAATGAAGGGTATAATTTTCATGAATGTCAAGAAGAGGCAAGTCATGAGATGCAATTTCTGTTGGCCAAAACAATGATTTGATATTTTTGTATTCCATTTTTTCTTTTTTCTTTTTTTTTTTTTTTCCTGAGTAGTTTTGTGTTTTGTAATTGTTTTACATTTGGCTGAAAGGCCTATAATGGGCAATTTAATTGTGAAGTTTCCCTGCTATTAAAGCTGGTTCACACCAAGGACAATAATGATAACAATAACTATAAAGTTTTAATAATCACTCCAGTTCTAAGAGAAGAGGGAAGTCCACACATACAGCTATAACGATAACAACACAGAGGAACAATATCTTTGGAGTCACTTTCAGAATGATTTTTTTTTTTTTTCAGCTGATAAACTATAAAAATTTAGTTCATAATAAACAGAACATTATCATCCACTGGTGTGAACAATAATATAGTTGACACTATTCAGTAGTTATCCTTATATTTATCCATAGCCAGACCTTCAGACTGACGGCAGAAGACTGAGGCGGAGACTATCCTTCTTGATGTGAATATGGCCTTGACAACATGGACTATAACTATAATGATAACTGTAAATATAAAGTTTTAATCATTATAATCCTATGAAAATAGGGAAGTTCAAGCCACAATTATAACGACACAGAGGAACGGTATCACCAATTTTACTGAAATCTCTTTCAGAGTGATATTTTCCAGTTGATGAACGATAGAAACATTGACAGTCAATCAGAAGAATCCACCTGACTTTAATAGCTTGAGCATTTAAAGCAGCAGACAACACAAATAAAAAGAACATCATCAAAACTGTTGATATGAATGCTAAGATAGTTATCCATATAGTTATTTTATTTTACAGTTGCTGGTGTGAACAAACTTTTAGTTCATACTATGTAAAACAGTATCTTCTGAGCAATAACAGTGGAAATGTTTAATAGCTTTTTTGTAGTCACGACTGTTTATTTATACAGAAATTGATGTTCAAAAATAAACCTTACCTGAGAAGTAGTCACTGGAGTGAAAATTATGACAACTTTTCCCCTTCACCAAGTTGCTTTCTTTTACGCCCCACGGTTCTGGAGGTCTGGAAGTGTTTTGACAGGTACACAATGTTATTTCTTCATGTTCTTCTCCAGAATCAAAGTGCTCCGGCCATGAAAAGACCTATAATGCTGCGCATTTAGGCTATGATCTAACTGACTTTTTTAATCATACCAAATATAGTGACTGATTGTGGAAGCTAAAACTCTTAGGAAGAAGCGAGAGCATGAGTTTTCTGTGATTTTTACATTAAAAACCTAATAAAATTGCACTTACAAAGCCAGCTTACAAAACAAATTTTTAAGCAAGTTTACATTTCAGTCTTTCTCAAAAATATCACGTCCTAAAACATGTTACATTTGCTGTGAAATATAGCCATGACAGAGAAGGTCAACCACCAACACTCTCAGAATGCTGTCAGTATGAACTCATCTGAGAAATGGAGGTAAACTTCATTTATCATGCACTTCAAACACTTTGTGTCTGGTCTGATGGCAAAGGACAGATGAATGATGATATGCAAGTCGACAGAGGTTAATTTTTTTTCTATTTCTATCTCCCTTCAGCCCTTAGATTGATGTTTCCTTGCTAAACGAGGCTTGCAACGCAGGGGTCCGTAGGAAGGCCTTCATGACAAAAGTTCAAAAATTCAAAGTTTTGCCCAACTAAGTTCTGTTCCCTCAACTCTGCAGTCATGCATTGTCACACAAACGTGTTACATTTCACAAGCATTTACTGTGGTATTTCCCATCCTCACGTGGCGCGGGCGAATCCTCACACTTCTCTGCGCTTCGCCTTCTTTCTATCTCAACGCGTATAAAACAAAAGGTACTTTCTTTTCACTCTCTACAACATCACACCATTTCTGCCTCCACTTAGCAGGAGCATGTTTTTATTGGCACTGAATACTGATCGGCGATGCCAGAGAAACCTTACAGGAACACTTTAAACTTTCATCTCTCTCGCACCACTTTAATAGTGAAATCAAACCCCTGATGACAAATAAGGTGGTGTGAACAATGAGGATTTACAGTGTACAGGCATTAATGTGGTTTTTCACTGGGTCATGACATTGTGAAAACAGATGGTACTGTACGCTTAATACCTCTGATGCTCTTTGTCGTTCTCAAGGGAGGTTCATCGTTGTCAGGGTGTGAAGGCCTTGATGTTGAGGAGTTTGTGGTTACGATTCACTCACTGGAAACCTTGTCAGTCATTAGAAATAGCCTTTACGCCAAGACCTCTTGGACTGTAACACTTTGCATTTATTTCTATAGTTGTCAATAGATTTTTTTTTTTAAATATTTAAATAATATTGGAGATATTCCTATTTTTCTTAAATAATAATTTAAAAAAGGGGAAAGGGGACAGTATTTGGTTTAAAAAACCAAAAAGGGACAGTATTAATGTATAACTGCTGTACAAACTGTTATGTATTCAGGGTGTTGAAAGTGTTCTTAAAGGTGTCAGGTTTTCAATTTTGTAATACTTTCTCCTTACCTAGTTTAATGCAGGAGAGCTGAGCGTAAGGAGTGTTGCCACAAGTAGCAAAGATATTACTTTATAATCAAAGCTGTTCAGGCTGAGTAAATTTGACAAATGTTAATATTCAGTTGACGTGAAAACATTAAGAAAGTTGTAGTCATTCATCAAATGTGTTGAGATGACAGTTTGTGCCATCTATGGTCAAAAGAAAAAGTTAATTAATTAAAATGTTAACTATGTTTCTGGGCCTGGGAACATTTGAGTTACATTGCTATCTATGGAGGGTCAGAAAGTTCTTGGATTTCATCAAAAATATCTTCTTAATTTGTTAACTTACGGGTTTGGAACGACATGAGGGTGAGTAATTAATGACAGCAATTAATGTAATTTTTTTCAATAATTCCATGAGCTAGATGTACATTTCAAATGTCTTTGATATTCTTTAAAACCTATATTCAAATGAGTGAAATCTTCTGGGGCTTCTTGTCCCAGCCCTTTTGTTTTTTTCTTTTTCTTTGTTTGTTATGATTACTAAATAGTGCAGTAGCTTTGACAGTCACTAAAACAATATTTCAGGAATCATGTCGTGTGTCCCCATCATTATTTTGAGTCAGTTCTTTTCAATTAATCATTTTGAATTCGAACAGCTCACGCATCACTCATTTGCTTACAATGGCTTTTCAAACGTTAAAAACATTAACTGTATAACTTACAGTACTTCAGAACATGGAAGTTCTTCATCACATTCAACACCCACACATACAGCAAGCAAACGACTTTGGACTGCAGGTAAAGACCAAACGAGTATCAGTCAAAACACATTAAGTACCAAAAATACAGTGGCATATGTTTTGAAAAAATATATTTTGTTCTGTTGTGCTTAATATAAGTGTTTGTCATGTAACTAATAACACAGCTCTCTAAAGGATATTTTTAAAAATGTATTTTGATATCTACTGCCTCTGTATGTTCTAATAACAATAACACATTGCTTATGCAAGCAGATGCAATTTAAATCAGGTCCTTAACTTTTATTATTATAAATATCATGTTGCTTGTAATGTAGCAAATACTTTCTCTAAAGGGTAACTTTAATTACTCTATTTATTTTGAGATAGTCTGTATGTTCTGACAACAGTAAACAGATTTATATGCAAGCGAATGCACCTGAACATTAAGTTAAATCAGCCGTGGTTTATTGAAATCAAGTAAATATATGTATATTTTTATGTTAATACCCTACAGAGCTTCTGATCTGTTCCTGTGCTCGGGCAGCTGAGAGTTTCAAGCAGATGACAGACTGTAATGATCGCTTTGTCCTTGAACCCTGCGGTTGCATGATATGTCCCAGAGGCTGTGAGATCTCAGTGTAATCCTCTCTATAGGCACACATCCTTGTGGAGTGTGGCCCAGCAAGCTGGGCATTTTATTGTTTTTGTAGTACACATCGCTTGTCTCATTGACATGCCTGCGTGGTAAAAGAGCAATTACATGATAGCCCTTCAGTTCTTCCTCTTGAAGACTTCATTGTTTCTCTAGAGTGCATTAATGCATCTCTTGTCAGGCACGAGGTGTTTTATAAACATTAACACTTTGATAGATTTATTTGAACGAAAACAGTTTGTTTTGATAATGCATCATTTTTATGTCATGTCATGTTAGATTTTCCAAGATGAATGGGATGTTGGTCTGTCTAGTATGTATGTGCATCACATACAGTCTGAATGTTGCATGCTGCTGTATGTCACCATGGAAACATCTCATGCTGTGATTTTTCTTTTGTATGAGGGCGTTTGTGAGGAATATAAAATCAGATGAGTTTCTGTGTGATTATCATCAAACCACACATACAGCAGCAACAATAAGAAGAAAAAAAATCCATATTTCAGCAGAATAAAAATTTGCAGAAAAATGCCTCTAAGCAAAGAAATAAACAACTTCATCAAAATCATCCACATTCCGTACACACTCGACAGTACCAAGAGATCCTTCATCTTTTCTTTCCCTCAAAATCTTCAAGATCAAACCCTCGTCAATATAAAGCTTTCTTCTGATAGTTATAATAATGTTATTTGTGAATATTGATGGATTAGATGAACTGACAGTTTTTAAAGTTTTGGTAATTTTGTTGTATGTTTTAGTAGTCTTTGTTTTTTTTATGTATATAGTTTTTAAATCATTTTTTAATTTCAGTTTTAGTTATTTTAGTACAAATTAAACTGTAATTAGAAATGTTGCATGTCAACTAGCTGAAATAAAATGTTTTTTTTTTTTATAGATTTTATTTCATTTAATGTTTAGTTTATGTAATGAAAATGTTTGTTGTTGTTTTTTATGGCTATAGTTTTACTTCTAGTTTTAGTTAATTATAACAGCCCTTATTACCAGTGCGCGTTTTCTAGTCAACTGAAGCTGAACGAGTTTTTTTAGAGCACATTTGTTTAAATAGTCATATGGTGCAGCATAAGTAAGGTCATATGCCACATCTATGCATCTGCACCATATGGATAGTCCAGATCACGCAGGTGTTAAAGATCGTCACATCTGCGTTCTTCCAGAGGTTAGACTTCATGTCTGTTCAGATTCACCCATGAGAATAATAACTATTTCACCCTGACTACACACACAGCCCAGCTGAGGACCTGCTATGTGAGGAAGAAACATCGGGATGTCCTGACCCAAATGTTGACCTCAGCCTTGAGGTCTTCATGTCCTTTAGGACCTCAGTCTCTCCTCTCTGTCCAAACCTTAGCTCACAGACAATTATATATACAGACATCATGCCAAGTATATTTTGAACTGCCCAAAAAGTTTTTGAAAATTTTAGGAAAGTCATTGTCGATAGCCTTGTGGGCAGCGTGCCGACATTCGTCGACATGTGTTGTTGCACTACAGGCGTCCCAAGTTTGAGTTCCGGCTCATGGATCTTTCCCAATCCTGCCCTCTCTCTCTCTCTCTCTCTCTCTCCCACTTCGCTTCTTGTCATTACTCAACTGTCCTATCAAAATAAAAGCAAAAACATCAAAAATTTTAGAAAAGAAGAAATTTTAGGTAAAAAGAATATTGTATAAAACGCTGAGACAAACCATTTACTTCTATAAATTTTGTCACACCATCCACAGAACAATTTGCATTAAACTGGCTTCATTTCAGACATACAGTTTTTTCCCCCAATGGAACACAAAATTGGATATCTAAATTTCTAAATTATCTCTTTTCCTTAGTTATATTTTCCTTAAAAAAATGTAGGCCTACATTTAAGACACTGTACTTTGGGTTGTATTTTTTTGGAATTACATTACAGAAAACTAGTTAACGCTGCTGTGTGAGTGTTTGTAATGCAGTGGCTGAGGGATTGAGATTAAATTTTACATCGTCTAACCAACATAATCGATCTCTCAATATATATATATATTTTTTTTTTTTTTTTTTGCTTATAGAAAATCATAGAATCACTATTATGGATTTTTTTTTCCATTTGGAGCAAATGGGAACACAAAAAATTTATTTGCTGAATTTTCTGTTCGCCACTATAGATGTTTACCCAATTATGATGACTTCAGCTTTTGAGAACAATGGAAATGTGAAAAAAAAAAAAAAATTCATCATACCCCTGATAGATCAGTGCAGGCTTTGCAAAAGTGCACATCACAGCTGCAAGTCAACATCAAGTGTGCCATTTGAGACAGGTCCATAACATTGATCTGTTTGCGATCTTCCACACTTTGCAACTGTCGTGCTGTACGTGTGAAGATGCAAAGATATTACATTGTGGGAAAACAGGAGAGGGAGAGAGAGAGAGAGAGAGAGAGAGAGAGAGAGAGAGAGAGAGAGAGAGAGAGAAAATCCCAACCTTCATTTTGCACTGAGAAGAATTCTCTCAATTTCTAGAGGGGACACTAGTCCTGAGTCAATTGATGCACAGTTGAGAGAAGACATTATAAAAGCTTGAACTATGGGTGTACAATGGAAAAGTGTAGTTGCGCATTTGCTTGTTGTGTGTATAGAAACATAAGTTTTTTTTTTTTTAATAAACTATGCAAAATTAGAAATGAATGACAGAATTTTGTGTTTACAGCAAATGGTGTTGGATTTGGTGGACTGACCACGCTGTTTCTGTCACAGCATTTGAGACAAGTTGCATTTGCCTGAAAATCTGAGTGGGCATAAGGAAAGAGAAGGGATATGGGAAAAAATAACGTTGGCAATATGTTTTTCAGCACATATCACTGATGGAGCCCGAGATTCACTTGCACACCATCACACTCTGCACAGACTATGGCAGTAATTTGTTTGGCACTGTAGCTTTAAAGTGCCATTTACTCTGGAGAAAATGAGTCCAATAACATACAGTTGGAAGCTGACCGTTTGGGGACCATCAGAGTTTTTGTGCGTTTCACAGCCTATGCACACTATAGCAACAACTGACATCAGCAGTCACAGAAAGGTCAAAATACATTTACTGCAGTGAAACTCTTGAGCTGTTAGAGAGCTATACTGCGATTTTCCTGGGCAGTTTATGTTCAAAGCTCAGTCATGAATAAGACACTGTCAGTAAATGCAAACCATTATTTACGCAGACTGATATTTGTGCCTATTATGTCTGATAAGTTCATTGCAAATAATTCTCATTTCTGTGTAATTGCAAGCTTTGATGTTCTGCTTTCTTCAGATGGTTTCCAGAGAGTACAGAACATTTTCAGTAAGATTCTTCTGCTCTGCTCCTGTTTCAAAAAACTGATCATGAAATTGCTCCCTTTGGGTAGTTTCCTTTTGTGCAGTATGGATGAATGTTAAGAGCTCTTCCTCTCCTCATTGAATCAGATATTATTAAATATACAGTAGAACAAAAATCATCATTTTTCTTTCCAGAGTTACAAGGTTTGTTTAACTTTAATATATGACCAACTGATGGTGATTAAAATTTTAAAATTCATGACAAACTCATTTTGTTGGTGGGTGGTTGCCCAGAGTGGGCCAAGGTCACAATTGGGTGTGTTGAAAGTTTTTTTTATTGCAACAAAATTTTATTCAACAAACCACATCCATCATGATTTTCAAGCGTGTAGTTTACTGAAGCAGCGCATTAGATCAGTAAACGAAACCATGTCATTCCACTCGCACCTGGAACGTTCCATTTGTGGCTTGAAGTAATTATGTGTCTGAGAAATGACAGCCTTTGTATGTCCACCTAATGGAGCAGAACAGCTGATCTGGAAGGACACAGACACTGAGGGTGGAAGCACTGAGCCATGTGGACACTGGGTCATTGTGTGGAATTGACCTCTGCTTTCTGAGGTTTCTTCAACTGTCTCAGGATCAGAATTTACATTTGTGACACAATGACTATGAATCAGAAACAATGAAACCTTTTTCAATTATAAAACAGACTGCTATGCTGGTTGGACAAGTAGCAAGAGCAGTTATGTTTCATATAACGCTTGACTGTTTTATTTTTTATTAGTCTGCTTGTCTGTTTGCAGCATTCTAGACCAGAGTATGCAAGCGGTAAAGAGATGAAGCAGAGCTAATTTCATTGGTAGAAGAAAAATATATAGTATATAATAAAAATATATATTATATAATTAATGAAAAAAAAAATGGTAACACTTTACAAAAAGGTCCCATTAGTTAATATTAGTTAATGCATTAACTAATATCAACTAACAATAAGCAAGACATTTGTTACTGTATTTATTCATCTTTGTTGACATTAAATAAAACTATTCATTGTTCATGTTATCTCAGGTCTATTAAATAATATTAACAGATACAAGTTTTCATTTTAATAATGCATTAGTAAATGTTGAAATTATCATTAATGCTTTAGAAGAATTTTTATTGTTATTTAATGCTAACTGATGTTGTTATAATGTTAACAAATGGAACCTTATTGTAAAGAGTTACCAAACTTTTTTCTCAAATATAAGCTACTGTTTTTTTTTTGTTTTTTTTTTTTAATTCGGCAATGATGCATGAAATTAAAATTTACAGAATAATGTTACCAACAGAGAATCCTGAAAAATATGTATCACAGTTTCCACAGAAATATTAAGGAGCAAAGCTGTTTTCAGCATAGGAAGTAATAAGAAATTATTAAATGTTTCTTAAGTGTCAAATTAGCATATTAGAATGATTTCTGAAGCATCAAGTGACACTAAATTCACATTTGTCTGAAATGCCAAGAATACATTACACTTTAAAATATATTAAATAAGAACACTGTCATTTGAAATAGTAATTATACTTTACAATATTATGGTATTTACTGCATTTTTGATCAAATCAATGCAGCCTTGGTAATGATAAGAGACTCCTTTCAAAAACTTACTGACCAAACTTTTTGATAGAACTCTTTGATAGATCTGTTATTGCTGAAATAAACAACATTTTATGAATAACTGGAAAATATCTTCTGTGCTCCTAAAGCTAGAGTGTTCTTCTTCTTCTTCTTCTTTTTATTTTTATTTTTATTTTTTTTTTTAGAATTTTAGTATTCTAAAAAAGTTTAGAAAAGTTTTCCATTGTATCAGGCCTTCACTTTTCTGGGAAGCTCCAGTATGTAATTTTGGCTGCAAGTAATCATTACTGTCTACAATCAGTGTAAAATATGATCTTTTGGGGGGGGAGGATTCCACTATCATATAGCTCAACTTTTTATGTACTGCCTCTAATCTCTGTCTGTCTTTTTGTTGTTCTGAGATACTCTCTTCTCTCCCTGTCTTTAAAACTCTCAGCTCTCCATTTAAGCATTTGAATGCACAAGCGAGGACGGGGGAACTTATGCCTCTCGTGAAACCTGGGCTGGTTTGTGCTACACAATCCACTGAGGCATTCTCTCTTCCAACAATACACAGCACTTCCCATCATACTGCCAGTACAAAAGGTGTGTCCTCACCATCTGACTGCCTCCCTCTGCCTCTTTCCTCTACATTTTCACCTAGTTATAATCCGTCAGTCTCCTTAACGCAGATACAGACGTAATCCCATCATTTCTGTTCCAATGATTTTCCACATACTGCACCCTGTTATGTAGACTTTAAAAATAATGACCCGTGAGGCGCGGCAAATGAATACATAATTTTCTTCATGGTTGAGCGATGTATTTCATGTGCCACTCCACTTCCATATAGCAGCTAGTTTTGATGAAAGTTTTATGTCTACATATGTCACTGTCAGACAAGATTTGAAAAGATTGGATGAAGGAATATCTTTATAAAATCATCACCTGGTACTGTACCTCTCTGAAGTTTTTACTTCTTGATCAAGACTTGTAAGGTGGTTAGTATGTTGTCCTCTGGCAAGACAAATGACAAAACAAATGCAAAAAAGTATGGTGAGCAAAAAAGCACATTGTGATACAAATGAAAAAGAATTACTCCTGGCATTTCCTGCAACCACAAATAGGAAACTTAATGAAGCTCATTAAAACATGTTTTACTACAACGCACAAAGGCCATTAGCTGTCTGTGATTTATTCATAGCACTTAAAGACTATAAATATGGAAATGACTTTTGGCTTTTTTTGGGGAAAAAAAAAGGTGAAGTCAATAGGTTAACAACAAACTTCACATAATTCATTGAAGGTCATATGTTTGACACATCAATTAAGGATAATACCAGTTGTACATCATTCCTGAATTCCTTTACATAGTTTTTGAACAAAGTTGCTCTCTAGTTTTTTTTCCTCTGACACAACAAATGACTATTAAGCAAATTATGCAGATGGTTTTTAAAGCAGAAAATACAGAGTTTAACCACTGAGTGTTCTCATGCATTGAGAAGTCTGGTCCACATATGTAGCATATGGTAGGGGATAACAGGGCAAGTTGTAACACATGCTAGTACAGTATACATGCTAGTATAATGGAACTTCATTAGTTAATATGTTATAATGTAAGTTTTGTACAAATGTACCAAAATTCAAATACCTTTGTTTATATAGAGCTTTATACAATACAGATAGTGCCGAAGCATTTAGTGTTAAAAAGGAAAATAGTGTTTTAATAATGCAAGAAAGTAAATTATGCTATTAAGCACAGGTCAACAACAAACAGTCACTTGTCCAGTTAAAGTCAGTTGAGGACAGTGACAAGGAACCTTAACTTTATCAGTGACAGAAATCCTCTCACATCAGAATCTAAGAACATATTTGTTTAGAACTGTTTTAAACTGTTTTTGCTGCACAGAAAGCAGTATTATGGATAGAGAACTTGTATTTTAGCAGGAAGCAATGGTTTGAAGTTAAAAATGCCTTAATGATCTCTCATTCTGGTGGCACCCATTCATTTGTGAGCAACTATTGCAATTCTAAATTTCTCCAAATCTGGTTTGATAAAGAAACAAACTCATCTACAACCCGAATTCCGGAAATGTTGGGATGCTTTTTAAATTTGAATGAAATGAAAACTAAAAGACTTTCAAATCACATGAGCCAATATTTTATTCACAACAGAACATAGAGAAAATAACACGACATATAACATAACATAACATAACATAACATAACATAACATAAAACATAACATAACATAACATAACATAACATAACATAACATAACATAACATAAACCACTAAATCCACTAAATGAGCTCATTTCAAATTTGATGCCTGCGACAGGTCTCAAAAAAGTTGGCACGGGGGCAACAAAGGGCTGAAAAAGCAAGAAATTTTGAAAAGATTTAGCTGGGAGAACATCTAGCAAGTAATTATGTTAATTGACATCAGGTCTGTAACATGATTAGCTATAAAAGGGATGTCTTAGAGAGACAGAGTCTCTCAGAAGTAAAGATGGGCAGAGGCTCTCCAATCTGTGAAAGAGTGCGTAAAAAGATTGTGGAATACTTGAAAAACAACATTCCTCAACGTCAAATTGCAAAGGCTTTGCAAATCTCATCATCTACAGTGCATAACATCATCAAAAGATTCAGAGAAACTGGAGAAATCTCTGTGTATAAGGGACAAGGCCGAAGACCTTTGTTGGATGCTCGTGGTCTTCGGGCCCTCAGACGACACTGCATCACTCATCGGCATGATTCTGTCATTGACATTACTAAATGGGCCCAGGAATACTTCCAGAAACCATTGTCGGTAAACACAATCCGCCGTGCCATCTGCAGATGCCAACTAAAGCTCTATCATGCAAAAAGGAAGCCATATGTGAACATGGTCCAGAAGCGCCGTCGTGTCCTGTGGGCCAAGGCTCATTTAAAATGGACTGTTTCAAAGTGGAAAAGTGTTCTATGGTCAGACAAGTTAAAATTTGCCATTCTTGTTGGAAATCATGGACGCCGTGTCCTCCGGGCTAAAGAGGAGGGAGACCTTCCAGTGTGTTATCAGCGTTCAGTTCAAAAGCCAGCATCTCTGATGGTATGGGGTGCATAAGTGCATACGGTATGGGCAGCTTGCATGTTTTGGAAGGCACTATGAATGCTGAAAGTTTTAGAGCAACATATGCTCCCCTCCAGACGATGTGTATTTCAGGGAAGGCCTTGTGTATTTCAGCAGGACAATGCAAAACCACATACTGCAGCTATTACAACAGCATGGCTTCATAGTAGAAGAGTCCGGGTGCTGAATTGGCCTGCCTGCAGTCCAGATCTTTCACCTATAGAGAACATTTGGCGCATCATTAAACGGAAAATATGTCCACGAACTCTTCAGCAGCTGGAAACCAGACAAGAATGGGACCAAATTCCAACACCAAAACTCCAGAAACTCATAACCTCGATCCCCAGACATCTTCAAACTGTTTTGAAAAGAAGAGGAGATGCTACACCATGGTAAACATGCCCCCGTCCCAACTATTTTGAGACCTGTAGCAGGCATCAAACTTGAAATGAGCTCATTTTGTGCATAAAATTGTAAAATTTCTTAGTTTAAACATTTTTTTTTATGTTATCTGTGTTCTATTGTGAATAAAAATGTAGATGCAAAAGCCTCTTAAGTGCCATTTGAAATTTTCTTCTAAAATGAGCATTTTTATCAGGATCATATGTGTAGATTCAGTAATTTCACTTTGATGGCAATGAATAGGTTATTTTCATTGCCGTTAAGGTTAAATAACTGAACATAAGCATAGAAGAAAAATGTTCATTTTAGAAGAAAATTTCAAATGGCATTTAGAGGCTTTTGCATCTGAACTCTTCAATTCTTTTAGTTTTCATTGTATTCAAATTTAAAAAACGTCCCAAGATTTCCAGAATTCGGGTTGTACAAGTGCCAAAATTAATCTGTAAGAAAATCTTTTATTGACATTTAGTATTTAGTTTGTTAATTATATATAATTTATCTCCTATTCATCAAACAAGACCACTTATTTGTACCAGGCTTGTGTAAAATTGGTATGACCAAAGAAAAAGGTGCATTAACACAAATTAAGAAAAGTCAAAAGTGTCAGGGTGCGCTACGCTCCTCTTATATGAAATTGGTAAATAATGTTCTCTAATGAATTGCATTATAATGTGCAATAAACAGAGTGAATGATCTACACTGTACAGTAGGTGGTCTAGGACCAAATATCCTGCTAATTTTTCAGGTGTTATTTGTGCATTAAATGTGTATATTGATCAGTAAATTAGTTGGTACTATGTCAGCTTAGATTGTGCTGTTTAGCATTACAGTAACAATTTTGGATTTTTCTATTTGTGTCAAGCAATGATTTCTGAGCTTATCCTATTATGTCTTGCTACTTGCTTATCTTGTATATTTGCTTTTTCTCCCTTGACAGCTGAAAAGATCAAAGCGAAAAACACAGTTCTGCACATTGACTTATGTAACATGAAAACACAGATGTTCCTAAGGATGTGCTGAGCACTGGAACATCTCAGTGGTCTAATGAATCTGGGCTGTGGTCTCTGGGGGGATACGTACGTGAAGAGTGCACAACAACGCTCAGTTGCTTCCATGTGTTACTTTCGCATTCTCCATATCTGCCAAAAAATTTCTGCTGTGCTTATCCGAGATTAAATTTTAACCCGGAGCAACACAGTAAAAGGGGCTGGATCCAAAGCAGCTCTCGATTTACAGATTAAGAGCTTCTGTTTTTGCCCCCCAAGCTAGTATCTAAAGAAGTACCTTGTTGCAAATGACATTATAAAGAGAGACAAGGATAAATTGCATTCACCAGCCCAAGGCCAGAGAGGCCTGGAGTGTTTACATAGGTATGCAGCTCAGAGCTCCTCATGGTCAGTTTGAATCAGCTCTGGATTTTCTCCAAGTGCAGATGTGCTGTCAGTGAATCTTGCTGATGTGTCTGTAAAATGCCCTCTTACGAATCCTGTTCACAATTATGTCACATTTTGTCACATGTGTTTCACCCTGAAACTGTAACCAGATTAAATCAGTCTAAAATATGGAGGTCCATTCACAGGACTGACACATTTTACAATTCATAATTGTTGCAGCTTCATCTTGCAGATGACATGTATTTGTAGATTAGTATTTACTTCTTGCTAGATCTTGTATTTAATGTAGTCTGGTCATATTTTCTTTGTCTTTGCCTAGTTTTGTGCATAGGATGAGGGCATGACACACAGCCTTTCCATGTTGGCATCTGTAACCTAACTTGGCTAGTGTCAAGTGACAGATAAATTTGTGCCAAAATACTTTTTCAGTTTGAAAGCATTTGATGTCAACGATAAAATATATTTAGAAGCATTTTCACTGTTTCCTAAAATGCTTTCCTAGGTATGCACATTATGTGGTAAATCCATAAATGTCATTGTTTTATACAGCCTTGTTATAAAAAGTCAAATTTACAATAAATAAGACTGGCTGACCTTGTCACACAGTTATGAGATTCTGCAAGGGTTCTTGTTCTGTTTTTCCTATCTGCATGTTGATTGGATCACATGACTTATTTCGTCTCACCCCATGAGAACAGATAAAAGTTTTTCAAGTAGCGTAGTAGAGTTGTTAAATTTGTATTTTTTTTTTTTTCTGAGAAACAATAAAACTACTACTATTCTACTAGTCAAGCTTCAGTTATGGTCAAAATTTTACATACAACTGAGGGACTCATATGTAACTATTAAAAAAGTATCAAACGGAACCTCCAGATGCATTAAAGGGATAGTTCACCCAAAAATGAAAATTCTGTCATTAATTACTCACCCTCATGTCATTCCAAACCCATAGGAACTTCGTTCATCTTCAGAACACAAATTAAGATATTTTGATGGAATCTGAGAGCTCTCTGACAGCAAGGATATTACCACGATCAAGGCACAGAAACGTAGCAAGAAAATCGTTAAAATAATCCGTGACTTCAGGGGTTCAAACGTAATTTTACAAAGCTACAAGAATACTTTTTGTGCACATAGAAAACAATAATAACATAATTGTTACGTTCCACGTGTGTTTTGTGTATATTCTGTTTTTTTTTTTCTCGCTCTCCTTGTGTTTTTGTGTTATTTCTCACTCCGCTTGTAGGTCTGTGTTTATTGGCTGCCTAGATTGTCAATCATCATTCTGACGTCATGACATTCTGTCAATCCGCTGATGTGCTGGCTGTATTTGAGACCTCGACTTGAGAGAGAGAGAGTGTGTGTGTGTGTGTGTGTGTGTGTGTGTGTGTGTGTGTGTGTGTGTGTGCGCGCCAGCGTACCTGGTGCTCCTATGCGGAGAGCAGTCTCGTGTTCGACGCCAGTTGTCTCCCGATGCTTAATGTTTCTTGTCTTATGGAGTCATGCTTTGGGTTGTGTGATTTGATCTTTTTTTTTAGATTTGTTCTTTGGCTATTGATTTCTTGACTTCTGGTATCGAATTTTGTGCGAAAGATTACGCTGATGTCCGTGTTAGAGTTTCAGTCTTACTATGTGTCCAGTTCAAAGTTAAGAATGCATCTCGGTGCATCTGCTTAACCAAACACGTCTTTCGTGATAATTCAAGTATTTAGTCAATCGTTGTTATGATACTGTTTGTTTTGTTTCTTTATTAGATTAGTTTTTACTTTGTTAGATTAGGTTTGTGAGTGTTACCCCACCCTTGTACTTTTGCTTTTTAGTTTAGAAGAGTTTAATTAGGGCGTTGTATACACCGAAGATTCCGGTTTTATTTTCATACCTTTTTTTTGTTAGTCACTTTAGAGGTTAGTTATAAGGACTGCTTTGTTTATTTCTTTGATTTGGGTGACACTCCATTTTTTTAGGCTAAATTTCAAATTCTTTTTCATTTAATAATTATTTGTACACTTCCACACAACGTGTCCAGTAAAGTCTTCTGAAACGTACTACTTTTCAGTGTCATCTTTGATCTGTTCCACACCCAGTAACAATTGTCTCACTTAAATGTTCCGGTATCATCCCTCAAGCACGTAACACGTATTCAACAATTCTTCTCCCTGAGTTACTGTCTTCCGCCATTTTGGAGAGTGCCCCAGAACGTAATCAATGCAATGAGCGTTGTTTACGTTCAGCATGTGCGCGAACGTAAACAATGCTCATTACGTTCAGCGAAAGCGCGCGCGATAGTCAGTTAACTATTATTTTCTCTTGTGGACTATACATAAACATCTTTTATATGAAATAACATGATTTTTTATGATCTTTCTTATTTTTGTAAAACAATAACATAATAAACATTTTGCAGATAAGATTTAGAGAAGATTTTTCCTTATTTTCTTCATTTTTCTTTATGACCTCAAGGAACCCTTGTTTTTTGACTTTGTCATTTGAGTTTGTGAATTTAATATTTAATATACATTACATATGTATGAATTGCAATTTTAACATATTTTTGAATAAACTGAAAATAGATAAGACATTTGATTAGGCCATTGACCCAACTATGGTCAATTTCAGGTCACCACCTAATCAAAATGAATTTCATAATTTATTTTTGTCATGAACTATATTTTTTAATACTCAACTTTTGCTCAATTTTTAATCTAGTGTATTATCAGGTGAAGAGTTTCTTTCAATATTTTGGGTTTTGGCCTGTCTTTGGATCAATATTCACATTAAAATCGTAATATAATCAATGTTTTCTTCCAGTGGGTTGGGTGATGGATATTACAAATGAAAAACTGTTCAAAATCCAGGGCCGATTTCATACAATTGCATCATTCAAGTATCATGCTGACATCACTGTCAACTTTGACAATGGAAATACAGATGATCTAAATACAAAAGAAAATGCATTCACCTAAATCCATACAGGCAACGGGTGCATATCACCTTTGCACATAAATATTAATGTGCAATTAATAATTTATAAATGCATTATGGAACAGGTACAGGAAAGTCACTTTTTATTTGAAAGTTTACAGTCTATCAGTTTATTTCTAATAATCTTTTTCTAGTCACTGTGAAGGCCTTGTGGTTGCAAATGCAGACACGTCCACCATTTTAGTACACTCTCAGAATCTCAATGTAAGATTAAAGCAAGTTTATGAGTTTCCACATCTTGTGGAACCAGACAGTCGACCCTCTGAGGAGGATATCATACATTCAATTTAACTCCATGTAGATGATGAGGATCGAGAGCACAAAAACCTCACAGAATTTGTACTTTCTCAGGCAATTACTTTAAAGTGCTGCACTAACAACGCCTGAGGGTAAATCCCTTCTCACGGATCCTCCATTATGTGAGGGAAAACTTTTAAAGTGAAAATCAAATGACAGCAGGGACTGTCTAACATACACAGAAAAACACTACAAGCTCATGGTGAAAATATCCTTCTTTTTTCATGATCACAAAGAACATATGTTTTATATGAATTGCCTTAGTGGAACACTACTGCCACTTTCATTGAAACTTAAAAGGATAGTTCACCCGAAACAAAAATACTGTCATTTAATCTCTTGTCATTCCAAACCTGACTTTCTTCTGAGGAGCAAAGCTGAATTTTGAAAAACCATAAAATTATCATAAAAGCAGTGCACTCCACACCACAATCTACAACCTGAATTCCGGAAATGTTGGGACGTTTTTTAAATTTGAATAAAATAAAAACTAAAAGAATTTCAAATCACATGAGCCAATATTTTATTCACAATAGAACATAGATAACATAACAAATGTTTAAACGGAGAATTTTTTTACTATTTTATGCACAAAATGAGCTCATTTCAAATTTGATGCCTGCTACAGGTCACAAAATAGTTGGGACGGGGGTATGTTTACCATGGTATAGCATCTCCTCTTCTTTTCAAAACAATTTGAAGACATCTGGGCATGGAGGTTATGAGTTTCTGGAGTTTTGATGTTGGAATTTGGTCCCATTCTTGCCTGATATAGGTTTCCAGCTGCTGAAGAGGTTGTGGTCGTCTTTGACGTATTTTTTATTTAATGATGCGCCAAATGTTCTCTATAGATGAAAGATCTGGACTGCAGGCAGGCCAATTCAGCACCCGAACTCTTCTACTATGAAGCCATGCTGTTGTAATAGCTGCAGTGTGTGGTTTTGCATTGTCCTGCTGAAATACACAAGGCCTTCCATGAAATAGACGTTGTCTGGAGGGGAGCATATGTTGCTCTAAAACCTTTATATACCTTTCAGCATTCATAGTGCCTTCCAAAACATGCAAGCTGCCCATACCGTATGCACATATGCACCCCCATACCATCAGAGATGCTGGCTTTTGAACTGAACGCTGATGACACACCGGAAGGTCTCCCTCCTCTTTAGCCCGGAGGACACGGCATCCATGATTTCCAACAAGAATGTCAAATTTGGACTCGTCTGACCATAGAACACTTTTCCACTTTGAAACAGTCCATTTTTAATGAGCCTTGGCCCACAGGACACGACGGTGCTTCTGGACCATGTTCACTTATGGCTTCCTTTTTGCATGATAGAGCTTTAGCTGGCATCTGCAGATGGCACGGCGGACTGTGTTTACCGACAGTGGTTTCTGGAAGTATTCCTGGGCCCATTTAGTAATGTCAATGACAGAATCATGCCAATGAGTGCTGCAGTGTTGTCTGAGGGCCCGAAGACCATGGGTATCCAACAAAGGTCTTCGGCCTCGTCCCTTACGCACAGAGATTTCTCCAGTTTCTCTGAATCTTTTGATGATGTTATGCATTGTAGATGATGAGATTTGCAAAGCCTTTGCAATTTGACGTTAAGGAACGTTGTTTTTCAAGTATTCCACAATTTTTTTACGCACTCTTTCACAGATTGGAGAGCCTCTGCCCATCTTTACTTCTGAGAGACTCTGCCTCTCTAAGACATCCCTTTTATAGCTAATCATGTTACAGACCTGATGTCAATTAACTTAATTAGTTGCTAGATGTTCTCCTAGCTGAATCTTTTCAAAATTTCTTGCCCTTTGTTGCCCTTGTGCCAACTTTTTGAGACCTGTAGCAGGCATCAAATTTGAAATGAATTTGAAATGAAATTTGAAATCATTTAGTGGATAAAAGTGTAAAATTTCTCCGTTTAAATGTTTGTTATGTTCTCTATGTTCTATTGTGAATAAAATATTGGCTCATGTGATTTGAAGGTCTTTTAGTTTTCATTTTATTCAAATTTAAAAAACGTCCCAACATTTCCGGAATTTGTTGTAAATTATTCTGAAGCCACACAAGAGTTGGCTGAAATTTAAGTTGATATTTAATAAAACTACGGTCATATTCATGAGAAAAGCTTTTGAGAGAAAAGTAGTGATGCCTGATGCTTGAATGAATTGTTCTTTTTAGTCAATTAATCAGCTGATCCAGTTCACAAAGCCAGTCTGAATGATTAGTTTACTAGTTTAACCCACTAAGGCAATGATTCAGTTGCAGAATTTAACAGCCCACTGGAGGGAAAGATTATGAGCACATAACGTTAGTTTGTTCTTCACATAAATCTGTTGAATGACTTCAAATGACTTGGATTACAAGTGGTGTGGATCAGTATAATTATAATTTAAGGTGCTTTGTGTCCTTTTTAAAGCTTGAATTCTTCAGTAATTGCTTGGTGAGAAAGTCATACAGGTTTGGATCAACATGACAGTGAGTAAATAGCAGAATTTTCATTTTTGGTGGAATTATTCCTTAGTGAATGAATCTGAAACCCTTTTTATTGGTTTGCAATTTGTTTGAATATCAACATTTTTGCACTGGCAGATACTGAAACTGTAAAAAGGTAATACACAAAGGATCCTTTTTTTCTGGCAAATGTAGATAAATATTCTAATATGTGGAGATAAAATCTTTTGTAAAATGCTATACTGTATATTTTCATATAGACAGATAATCTCTCATGGGGTTGCATCAAGCACCAACGACCTATGAAGTATTTTGCCTCAAGCACATTAGAGATATAAAAATGGCTTTGTGTATAATTAGGTCAGATCTATTCATCTACAAATGCATTTTGTTTCAGCTCCAGAACATTATCAGCACACAACATTTATGCTGATATATGGAGTTACAGTCATTCTCTGCAAACCTTCTAGATGCATCATATGTGGCTGTGTAGCCTCATTATCTGAAAATGCTCTTTTACATTTCACTATTATAGTACAGACCTGATTTGAAAGGCTTTAATGATCATGCATTCTGTAATATCTTTAGCTTTTGTATATGTTGTATGTGTGCTGTATTAATAGCTGTATAATGCTGTTTCATAGTGACTTTAAAATATTTGATCAGCCATTTTTCATGGTTAATATTTTTTGGAGGGGCAAGATTAGTAAGATATGCTCCAGCTGTTTTTCAGAGTGCTGGAAATGAGCAATTGAGTGTGCTCTTGTGAAGTTTTATGGAGATGCTTCCCCCTTGGTCAGATCTGATTGGTGTGGAGAGCCCTCACTGTATATGACAACACCTGCGCATCTCCAATCTGCATGCATGCCATATACTATGAAGAGTGACAAATACCAGGTGTGCCTTCTTGTTGTGGAGACAGAATAATGATTAAACTAATTTCAAACTCTTGTACATTATGTTTGTTCTGTGTTCTTACACATGCTGATCACTTGAAAACACAAAAAACTTGTTCCTAATGTTTCTAATTTCATATCCTAAACAGCTCGTTTGTCTTACAGGGCCCTTACAAATGGGTACAATCACATTCACATCTCATTGAATAAGGTTCCAGCAGCTTTGTCACCCATTCAGCCATCTGTTAATGCTGGCTAAGGGCCCAACACAAGGGCACAACCAGTATGGCCAGGTTGGCTCATGCCCGAGGTGTGAAAATTAGCTTGAAACAGGAAAAACGTTTTCACAACAAGAAACAGCTCCATTATACAGCATACACACATAAACAACACCATATGCATCTCATCTTAATATTATTTGTTCTTGATTTTGGAAATTAAGTATACCCTTTTTAGTTAATTTAAGGAAAATTGTGATTAAATCTCTAAGAAAGTTTCACATTTCAGATTGTGTCATCACAAACCATATGCAACGTTCATTGTTCCCCAAGTTAATGAAATGTTAGTAGCTGTTCTAATTAAAAGCTACTTAGACATTAAGTTGCACGTATAATGTTTGTCTATAAGTGGAGGGGTGAGCTACTGATGGATGATTGTTTGTTGTGGCTGAGTGTGATGAAGAAACTGATGAATCTTTCAGTGGTTTGATAGAGTCAGTGCTAATATTCTTCCCACAGCCATCAGCAAATCTACTGCAATCCATATTCTTTCAGAGGAAATAACACTGTAAACAATACAATAAATTGCTGACTGAGAAGGAGATATGAGAAACTTGAACTCATAGAAACTCTTAGGTTCAGTGAGATGCGTGGGAATAGTCTTTTACTGTCAGTACATAAAGTAGTTGACTGGCACTTCAGTCTACTGGTGAATATTTTAGGTTTAATTGAGCAAGAGCGCTGTTGTGATATTCACAGGTGTGTTGTATAAAAGTAATTCACAAATGTAATATTGCTTTATACAGCAGTTCAATAAACAGTAAATTTCATTTTAGACACAATATTGTGTTACTTTGTCTACTTTTGTTCTGTCAGCGAAAATAGTTCTAGACAAAGCTGAGTTAACCATTGTGCATTTCTGAGAAACAATACAGTAAGCTGTTTTGTTCTTGTTTGAATCAGTGTTTTTGAATAAACTGGTTAAGTGAATAATTCAGTGACTCACCTATAAAAATCTGTTTTGTTCCTAAATGAATCAGTGTGTTTGGACGAATCGGTTGAATGAAAGAGCTGAATTAAATGCTGTGTATTTCTGAGGAACATAGTTGTTTTGTTTTTCTTTAGTCTGTTTTTAAACAAATCAGTTGAGTGAATGATTCAATGACTTGTTGAACAAATGAGCCGAATAAACCATTGTACATTTTTGAGGAACATACAGTTGCTATTTTGTTCTTGCTTTAACTGTTGTTTTTGAATAAATTGGTTAAGTGAATGATTCAGTGACTCACCTATAAAATCGTATTTTGTTCCTAAATGAATCAGTGTGTTTGCACGAATTGGTTGAATGAAAGAGCTCAATTAAATGTTGTGCACTTCTGAGGAACATATAGTAGTTGTTTTGTTTTTCTTTAGTCTGTTTTAAACAAATTAGTTAAGTGAATGATTCAATGACTTGAATCTGTGGGTTTGAATGACTGAATGAATGATTCCGTGACTTGCTCGTATCAGTCACTTGTCACCTCCTACTGCCGCAATGTGTAACCCGCAGAAACAGTTATTGAACAACATCAGTCTTTTTGTTCATGTGAAACCGTTTGAAGTTGATGCTTTTTGGCAGCTTTATTATGCTCAATCATTTGTACAACAAATTAAATTACTTATCAGTTTTAAATACCCCTGTTCTGCACCAAAAGTAATTATAAAACCTTTATCACCCAAAGGGAAACTTTTGGATTTGAAAACACACTACTGCTTGGGGTTCATTCTAAAGTGCTCAAAATAAATCTTAGAATAAACAAGAAAAATGTTACTGTCGGCTGCATTTAGATATGTACAAGTACCTGTATAGCTGAAATGATCTTCTGCTGTTTTGTGTTCTCTTATATCCATGTTCCATTATTAGATCTTTCCACAGCTTACACTGAGATAGGATCCTGTCTGGCTCGCCTGAATAGGAAGATGTATCGTGCTGATGAGTATGTTTATGTATCTGCACTCGTGTGTGTGTGTGTGTACCTGAGTCTGTTTGCAGTTTGCTTGATGACTGCCATTCTAATTGTTTTCTCAGATAAGCAGCATCTCTCAGTGGGATGAAGCTTTATTGTCCCCGAGTGTAGAGCGAAGCTCGAAGTGTGCGCTGTTTGTGTACTTGCTGTTCTCTCATAATGAGAAACACCATAACATCAATTTAGAGTAATTATTGATATACCTCCTGTGTCATACAGCATGATAGAGCTGGCTAGCTGTGTTTTTCGGACGTACTTCATTCTGTGCCGGTTGCTATGGTTAACAAATGCTCATAGCCCACATCCAGTGGTTTGGCTTCAAACCTTGTAAGTAACAAGAATAGAATCCTAGAATCCTTCGGTCTTTAGAGCCCAACTGTTTTACAAGCCAAGTGATTTTCAAAGGCTTCCACACTCAAATATTGTAGTTCTTGCAGATGCATGCACTCATTGTCCTTTTTGCTTAAAGCTAAATCGACTGTCTTTTAGTAAAGAATGTTGGGTTAAAAGAGGGCTTGTCTGATGTTTTGATGAACATGCATAACCTAATATGTTACCTATCTGGGTTCTAAGCAAAAAAAGAGTTCGAAATCTAGTTTGCACTCAAACTTTGTCTTGGATGATCTTTCTTAAGTTGAAACTGCTGAGTATTGTTTGGGGTCTAGTGAATTCCAGAATATAAACAATGCACCCAGCACTCCCTCCCACTCACTCCTCCGTACCGCCACCCCCTCGCCACCTATCTACAGTTGTTGCCGTGGAAACATTCAAAGAGATTTGTAAGCAGGCGGCTCAAGTTCTGTTGCCATGGCAACGGCTGGGTTTCATCAAGGCTTTGGGGGTCTAGTTCTTGCAGTTTTTCCGAAATTTGTCAAAGTGACCACCAGCAGACTGCCGACTTCACATTAAACCTGCGGTATAAGCATTAAATGACTCCTGATTGCGAGGAGGAAATATTCCAGGATGCCGAATGGGGACTTGTGGTGTCTTACGTGACCCAGCTTCTCTTTCTGGATATGCTGTGCAAAACTCATAAATTATCGCTGATGAGAAAATTCCTCTTCCTCTGAACATTCATTATGGGTATAAAATGAGAACGGGCTTCATGAAAACCTAATTGTTGGATCTAAAGGCATTAAAATGGCCCGTGTGAGCTTCATTTCCGCCGAGCGCTCACCTGTCATAATTTCATCATAACATTATTCAGGAGCACAAATGAAGCTAAAGAAAACCCGGCAGTAACAAAAAGGTATTATTAGAATTTCCTAAACTGCCACTCAGATCTTAATTACTGAGGTAGACTAAAGGACCGCTATGAATATTACTATAGCTGGAGTCCCTCCTGTGATGACCTGTCTTACGACCCGTCATGGTTTATGTATCAATCTGAATCTTCATGCTTCTTTAGAAATATGGTGAAAGGAAGCGTTCCAAAAAAAAAGCCCAGGTAGACAGAGTGAGGCGATACAGAAGAGGACGCTGGTGTCTCTGGATTTTATTTTTCATTTTTAAAAGAATATCTTAAAAACTAGTGATGGGAATTCTGAGTCATTTCTGTGAATTCTTCTGAATTGAATGGTTATTTTGTGTAGTCAGTAGTCTCTGACATCCTGGCAAGGAATAAATGCTCCGAAAAGCCATATATGGCAGCATATATTGCTGTTTATTCAATTTTCTACTAAGGATGTTTATTGAAATTTCACGTTGACTAATTTTGTTTGTTGCAGCCATGATTCAGCTCATAAAACAGCAGTATAATATGTAAATGAATTTTAGTTTGGTTTATTTTATACATTATTCAAGTGAAAAAGGGGTTTCACATTTATATAAAATGCTATTTTATTAAAAATTGAACAATGCCAATATTACAACTGTATTTACGCTACCGTTCAAAAGTTTGGGATCAGAAAGATCTTTATTTTTAATTTTTTTTTTTAAAGAATCCACTTATGCTCATCAAAGCTGCATTTATTTGAACAAAAATACAGATTATTGCAATTTAAAATAATGGTTTACTATTTTAATATACTTTAAAACATAATTTATTTCTGTGATCAAAGCTGAATTTTAGCATCACTACTCTAGTTTTCATTGTCACATAATCCTTCAGAAATCATTCTAATATGCTGATTTATTATCAGTGTTGGAAACAGTTTTTGCTGATTCATATTTTTTTGGAAACTGTGATACTTTTTTCAGGATTCTTTGATGAATAAAAAGCTAAAAAGAACAGCATTTATTTAAAAAATAAATATTTTTTAATAATATACACTAATGTACAAATGTTTGGGGTTAGTCATTTTTTTTTAAAGAAATTATTATTATTATTATTTTTTTCCAGCAAGGATGTTCAGCAAGCATGTTGTTAATAAATCAGAATGCTTTCTGAAGGATCATGTGACACTGAAGACTGGCGTAATGGATGACGACAATTCAGCTTTGCATCACATGAATAAATGATATTTTACAGTATATTAAAATAGAAAAATTTTGTTTTAATTGTAATAATATTTCACAACATTACTATTTTTGGTAACACTTTATTTTAGGGTCTCTTAACTAGTTGCTTATTAGCATGCATATATTAGCCATTTATTAGTAATAATTAAGCACATATTAATGCCTTATTCTACATGACCTTATTCTACATCCCTAATACTACCAAATACCTAAACTTAACAACTACCTTACTAACTATTAATAAGCAGCAAATTAGGAATTTATTGAGGGAAATGTCGTAGTTAATAGTGAATAAGTGTTCCCTATTCTAAAGTGTCACCCTATTTTTTTCAGTATTTTTGATCAAATAAATACAGCCTTGATGAGCATATAAAGCATATTTTTTAAAAATTAAAATTCTGATCCCAAACCTTTGAACAGCATTGTATATTTTATAAATCATAATTCGTACTTTATCTTAGTTCCTTATCACATTTAGTACATATTTGAAAAATACTGGAATCAGTATTGTCTTGTTGACCCTAGAACTGCTCAGATTGATTCAGTTCATTATTAGTTCAGAACGTTTTGTGATGCGGTGAATGGATTCATGATACAAATGAAAGTTTACATGTTCACGTGCGCAGATGGAAGCAACGTCTGTTTCATGAACAAATCATTCTTTTAACTTTAATCTTCCTGATGACCTTGTTCACTCACATTCTTAATTATTTGTTCACAGATCTGACTGGATTCTCCAATGTATCCTATGTGAACTGCCTCTCAGAAGTCATTCAGTCTAGCAGCCATAGACACACACTGAAGCCAAAGGCACAATGGAAATGCTCAGGATCTGAGCTCATCTTATTGGTGGGCATTGCTTGGTGAGGAGTCTCTTGTGTGTCCTGCACTGATTTATTCTCTCACAGATAAAGAGAAGCAGTGCTCTGAAGGCTGTTTTATGTTCCACATGACCAGTCCCAGGATCAGTTATTTGTCTCAGACAGGAAGTTAGTGTTACAGGAGCGAACACTCTGGGGGAAAACAGTGGGAGATAAAAGTCTCCCTCATACATAAATATTCATGTCAGTTGTGGATGAGGGTGGAGAAATTGAATCTCATTGCAGTGACTCACCATGTGACAGGCGCTAGATCTGCAGACTCAATGTGTTCATAGGGCTTTCAGTAATCATGCCCTTAGACCAAGCAGCGGACTGGTGGGTGCAATGGCCTATCATCTCCATGAACCATGGATGAGCAGAATAACTCACTCAGGCTTGAATGTATGGAATAAACCGCAGCAGTACACACAGCCTCTGCAGAAATACCCATAAGAGATCTATGTTCGACATGACAGATTGCATCAGTGATTGTTTTGTGCACTTCATTGCATTCTGGTTTAACCAGTATGAATGAAAAGGTACTGCTGTAATTAAGCCAGAGATGTTCTGGTCTCTTCGTTTGATGTTTCAGCATGCTCTCATGAGGATAGCACCATGGTCAACAAGACAAAGCATGTAATTAATGCTTGGAAAAACCAATAGCACTATCGTTAATTGGTAGCACCTGTGTCATTAACAGCCAAGACCTTTTAAAGGGATAGGTCTGAAGAAGATATTTAGCATTTTTTTTCTGTTTTTGTTTGTTTGTACAGTGAATGTCAGTGGGTTTTACTATTTATAGATATGTTTTTGAGTAAAATGAACATTTTTGTTTTTTTCTATAAATGACTGATAACACTTCTCCCAAATTCCAAATAAATGTCATTTAGAGCATTTATTTGCAGAAAATGTCAAATGGTCAAAATAAAAAAGATGCAGTGTCTTCAGACCTCAAATAATGCAAAGAAAACAAGTTCACATTAATTTTTAAACAACACAATGCCAATGTTTAACCTTTGAAATAACCCTGATTTTCAATCACAGCTTTCATGCGTCTTGGTATGCTCTCCATTAGTCTTTCACATTGCTGTTTGGAGACTTTATGCCACTCCTAGTGCAAAAATGAAAGCAGCTTGGCTTTGTTTGATCGCATGTGACTATCCATCTTCCTCGTGGTCACAGAGGTTTTCAATGGGGTTAAGTCTGGAGATTGGGCTGGCCATGACAGGTTCTTGATGTGGTGGTCCTCATTCACACCTTGATTGACCTGGCTGTGTGGCATGGAGCATTGTCCTGCTGGAAAATCCAAACCTCAGAGTTGGGGAACACTACTGTCAGAACAGAAGGAAGAAAGTTTTCTTCTAGGATAACCTTGACTTGATATGTAACTTGTTTCATGCACCCTTCACAAAGACAAATGTGCCCAAATCCAGCTTTGCTGAAGCACCCCCAGATCATCACGATCCTCTACCAAATTTCACAGTGGGTGCGAGACACTGTGGCTTGTGGGCCTCTCCAGGTCTCCATCTAACCATTAGGTGACCAGGTGTTGGACAAAGTTGAAAATTGGACTCATCAGAGAAGATGTCCTTACTCCAGTCTTCTACGGTCCAATCCTTATGGTCTTTTGCAAACCTCTTCCTTGCTTCTCACCAATAAAGGGCTTTTTTTTTCACTTTGCCCTGTCCCTCGGAGCCTGTTTTGAACGTTCCTCGCTGTGTACTTCACCCCAGCTGCCATTTGCCGTTCTTTTTGTAGGTCACTTGATGTAATCCTATGGTTGTTGAGTGACATTCGAATGAGTTGGCAGTCATCCTGGTCAGCGGAGAGTCATTTTCACCCTCTGCCAGTCTGTATCTTTGTTGTTCCCAATGTCTGCAGTTTAACCTTGTTCTTATGAACCACTGTCTTACGTGAACGGCTGCCATACATCTGTCTATCTGTCTATCTGTCTGTTTGTTTACACATGAAACAAAGAAATACATAAATCAAGCTTTAATGTAAAGACGGGTGCGTAGGTGAAGCAAAACTGCATTTTAATTCAGACGCAATCCTGTGAAAGGTGCAACATCAGTGTCAGTCACTCAGATGTAACATCAAGTCATATAGATTAGGCTACATAGTAAACATGTATTCCTTTTCAGTTTATTCAAGAGATAGCCCTAAAAATTTCTCAAATGAACATCAAATTTGTATGTACTGCTTTGCATACTTTATGAAAAAACAGTTTAGGAGAGCATGATATGATATTTAACATATAATATGGATGAAATTAGCTTTTTGTTTACCATTAGTCAGTACAAGCAAAAGCTGTCATGTAAACATCCTCATTTGTCCACGCTGCATGATACATGCAAACTTGGCATTAATGTACCTGTGCAAACAAAGAAAATCAAAAACCTCTAATTGTGAATTTAACAGTAGGCAATCTTAAGTAAACTAGGAATAAATCAAAGTACAATTAAATGAACCGTCACCAATTATATCAGTTTAGTGTATCTTTAATAAATGTCATAGGTATACAAAGACACTGCACAAAAATAGTACTTGCATTACTGTTTTAAAGTCAGCTTATCTGCCATGTGGTGACATATCCTAATGTAAAAGCACTGTAAACAAAATGAATTGCATTTTACACTCATAGATAAGAACAAGTAGCAATACTGAAATATGAAAAGAAAAAGATAAGCCCTTGAATCTGATTAGTTTCTCAGTATCCAATATAGGTTCAAATTATAATTTTCCAATTTCAAATTAATCATAACCTCATAACAATCAGACTTATCTCAGGCTCAGTCCATTAATCACAGTCAATACCATTTCTCAACCTCATTTCTCACTTAATTGAAATTAGGTTGTGAACATAATTTGGAGATTTCTGACTGGAGTATAAAAATGCAAATCAGTGAGTGCTATTTGTGAATATGCTGTGGTTTTTGGTTTTTATGTGAATACGTGAAACAAACTAACCTAACCCAGACTAATATTCATGAATTGATTGATTTATAAATGAATCATTTATTGATAAAGAATGCAACTGATTAAATTTCATTCATTTATTTATATTACCGTTATCAAAACTCACTCTAAAATATGAAAACATAAAGGTAATACTCTCCTCTCACTGTTGTTTCACTGTTTCTCACTTTTATCTCTGTTCTGGCTCTGAACAGTTTTGGGTAACACCATAGTATAGGGTATACCAATTCCAACTATTTACTAGTTGCTTATTAACATGCCTATTATTAACATATTGGCTGTTTATTAGCACTTATAAAGCACATATTTTGTATAACCATATTCTACATCCCTAATACCTAAACTTAACAACTACATTGCTAAATATTAATAAGCAGCAAATTAGGAGTTTATTAAGGCAAAAGTCATAGTTAATGGTTTGTTAATAGCAGAAATTGGACCTTAAAATAAAGAGTGACCCAGTTTTGTATTGCAGCACATATATTTGTCTCTTTTTTTATGTTTTAACATTCCTCATTATAAGTCACTTTACTAAATGAATACAGGTAAATCTAGCACTTTTTTACTTTGTTGATATAATTTGATAAAATTGTAAATAATAAAAAAGATATATATATACTAGTCGCTAGTTTTGTGTAATGTTTAATTCATGTGATGGGGTATCCTGGAATACATGACAATACTGTACATCCTACACACAGAGCCCGATAAGCCATATACAGTAAGTTTTCTGTAGAATAATATCTTTTTCTGTCCAGTTAAAGCCATGGAAAAATGCAAGGCTCAGCCTGAGACCCCAGCAAACAAATGCAATCGACCACCCGCTCTCCTTATACTTTGTGCCTGTATGCTGAGCAGGCCGGTGCTGATTCGGTTAACTAGGTCACTCGCACCCTCAATCTTAATTCGCCGAGCAGAACTTTGATTTCTGGCAGCTCAACAAGGCCCCCACAGAAATGGGCTCATTCAGTCGCTGGCTGTTTCCAGGCACCTGTTCAGAGGTGAATGCGTGCAGCTGAGGATTGGATTAGCTGACTTATTCTTGCTCAAAGTGCCTGAATCAAATCAATCAGACCCCTTTCCTTCCATGCTCCTCATCTGGGACTTCCTTGGAATTGCAGCAGATGAAAGACTTGCCTGCCTGTTCCCTGGCTATTTCTAACAAAACACCAAAACAGCCTTTGATGGACCTCAGAATTTGGCAAGAGAGAGTGTGTTATGGGATGTTTAAATGCTTTTCAGTGTATAGTTATACTCTATACTTCATTTATTCACATACTTCTCTTTATTTCAGCTTTAATGCATGAAGGAGAAGAATGAAAACATAAAACTACCATGAATAAATCTGCACAGGTGCTATTAGATTTCATGATGCACGAGCAAGCAGTTATGGAACTGCTTAATGTTAATACACACTACATACAACAAAATAAGCGTGGAATATATAGACATTTTAACAGGCAGTGAGGCTGACAGGATCTGTTCTAGACTAAAGTTATTCCACATGATCTGGTTCCTCTGCAATCAGACGGAAGTGCGGGAGCGGGTCAAGTTCTTTGGGTTGATATTTCCAGGTTTACGCATTGCTGAATTAACTCAATTGGATACAACAAAGTTCATCGACCTGTTTACGAAAACCTCACAATGCAACATCCTGTTAGCATCAAAGACAGCAATGGAAGGGGAAAAATAAAGATGAAGAGAATGAGGAAAGAAAAAGCTTATTTTATTCCAGTTTAAAGTACATCTTTATCTCCAGAACTACCACTCCATTAGATAATGATGTTGCAACAGAAACATTTTCTCTCAAATACAGAAAATAAAGAAATATATTTAAATAAATAATGCTGAACACAACAACTTCAACCAGCTACTTCTTGGCACAATGTACTGTATAATTTGCATACATATACTGGCAATGGTATAAATATAGCCTACTTTATGGTCTTTTTTTCATCATAAGTCACATCTGTTTGGGGGAAAATAAATAAATAAATAAATAAATAATAAATAAGTAAATAAAATGTACCTTCCGCACGACACATTTGTAAAAGTGCAAAATACCTTACAGTACATGTGGCAGCAGATACACCTACTGATGACATTTTGACAAATATTTCAACATGCTCATATGCGTTTGAGAGTACACGTAAAAAAGTAATGCCGAATGTACGCAAAAAGAGACCAAACACGTATTTCTATAGACACAAGTTGTGCCCAAGCTTCCATGTTCTTTAACAGTGTTGCTCATGGCATGGCAATGCTACCTTCGCATGAAATATTCAGTACATGTGACCGCCGCTGCTAATACTCCATATTTTAACTCATATCAGTTGTTTAGTTGCTTGACCATGGTGCTTTATAATGACAAAACGAAAGGCACAGCCTCAGACCCAGTGTCTTTTACGCTGTCCTCATCAAATCAATGTCGCATCCGACAAAATTTCTGTATATTATTTCAGATAAGAGCATCACCCACTTTTTCATACTCCACGCCAGCCCTTTAATATCTGGGATCGATAATGCAGTATGTTTCATTTCTGTAATGTCTCATCTCTCCATAACCGTCTCTTTCCTACACGTTTATTAGATCTTATTGCTATTGATCTGAAACTTTTCGTGTGCCAATTCTTTACATCTGTTTCCTTTTACCTTTTCATTGACGGAACACAAACACATCAGTTACAGTGGATATAAATAGTGGTGAACGTTTCCAAGTATCCCTGGCCTGACTGCCAGCTGACATGACATGCTCACCCCTGTTGTGCCTCCAGTCCACTAGGGGCAGAGTGTGGAGAGTCCTCTCATGACGATAATCACTTTTGGCTCTCTGCCGCTTGCTTCGAAACGTATTCAGCCTCTTACACAGTCACCTCTGTCTTACTGTTGGTTACAAAGTAGGGTTGCGTGGGTAGGTAATGATGGCTGCGGGCAGTGTGTAGCTCATTAACCTGCTCCACCGTGCACATCTTCCTAGGGCCGTAGGTTTTGCGTCGGCCCGCAGTCTCTGCAGCCTCCCAGCTCCTCAGCATGCCGGGGTTTGCGATGGTATTGGAGCTGTAGGCCATTGCAGGATGGGCCACGTTGGGTTTAATGCTCTTGGGCTTCTGTCCATTTTGCTTGAGGCATGGGACCTCTGTGACGTAGGAAGCTGTCGGCTCCACGTGCTCCATTCTGACTGGATGAAGTGGCAGGCTTCCCTTAGCTGCCAACTCGACCAAGTGGCGGTGTTGCTTGTTTAGGAAATCACTGTTGGCTTTGGCCGCTGATAGCAAAATAGAGAGGAAGAATGAGGGTAGTTGAGATATCATGAGAAATAAATTTGCTTTTAGATAAAAGGGGTTGATTTATACCCTATGCAGACCAAAAAATGCATTAATTGAAATTATGCTGCAAAAATAAGCAGTCACTGGGAGGTATTGAGGAAGAAGTAATATAGATGCTATTATTCCTTAATGAAAAATTAAATGAAAAAAATTAAAAAGGACTGTTTTGATGCAACAAAACTGTAGTTAAGGTGGACACTGTGTGCCAACTGTAATGGCTATTTTTGGCTGAAAGAAAAACAATTCTAAAACAAAAACTATTGTGATGTCAATGAAGTCCATGGCAATTATGACACAGATAAGTCATATCATAATTTTTTATTATTTATTAATAATGTGATAATAACTGTGTAATGCGTTATACCCAACTCTGGACATGACATATTAAAATTGCAATGTAAACGGAAGTAGCCACAGACATGTTTTTCCATATTGTGACGAAAAAATTATTATCCGTCATTTGTTGATTGGATAGTCTAATTTAATGTAGTATATAGATTAGCCTATATAGAAAATATAGTAGGTCTCCTGTTTCAATAAAAGATAGAATTATGACATTTTTATGACAAATTATGAGCTTAAAACGTGTTCCATTCATGTGTTTTATTTTTTAAAAAGATCTATTTTTCTATTGTTCCTTGCTGGTAGAATGACCTGCCAAACTTGAGCAGCTGAGACTTTAGCCATCTTCAAAAAATGGCTAAATAGACATTTCTTCCATCTATACTTGACCCTCTCACACTAGCATTCTCTATTCTATTTCTATTCTATCTACTTGTTTTATTTTTATTAATAAATAAATAAATAAAAATGGACTCCCTAACTGCCACACACTGGTCAAGGAGGCAGACAGGTAGATGCAAGTCAAAAGGTAATTTATTCAATAGAACCAAGGCAGGGCTCCCAACAGAAGAGAGACAACAAAAGGAGATACTGGAAGCGGAATAAACTGTCTTAACTGAACTTAAACTTGCTCTTTCCACAGGTGGAGACGAGTTCCAGGATAGCTGGGCAGACAGGTAGGTATCGACCAGCCCTGAGTAGCTTGCAACCTTGAGACCAGCCGAAAAGTGATTGAGGTGAGTGTGCTTTAGAATGGTGGTGGTAAGTGGTTGCAGGTGTTCGTGATTAGTACTCTGGTGTTGTGAACGGGTGTAGGAGGTTGCTTCAGCTGGTGAGGCAGGTGATTCCGTGACATTACCCTCTCCCCCACGGGCGTCTCCCGATGCCCAAGATCGATGGCGAGGACGGCCGCGTCCCCTGGGAGCGGGGCGATCAGGGTGGGCTTGGTGGAAGTCGTTGATGAGGGATGGGTCCAGAATGTCATCTTTGTCTGCCCATGACCTCTCCTCGGGACCGTACCCCTCCCAGTCTATGAGGTACTGAAGCCGGCTGCCCCACCGCCGGGAGTCGAGGATTTCCTTGACTCTGTAGATGGTTTCGTAGGAAGCGACCTCGGGCGGAGGAGGGGGTATCTCGTGCTCTGTGGATGGAGGGAGAAGAGGATTAGTGAAAGGTTTGAGCAAGGAGACGTGAAAGGTGGATGAGATCCGGTACTGCTCAGGCAAGTGGAGCTGGTAAGTGACGTCGTTGATGCGCTTTGCTACCGGAAAAGGACCTATGTACCGGGGACTCAGCTTCTTGCAGGGCAGCCGGAGACGAATGTCCCGGGTGGATAACCAGACACGGTCCCCGGGTTGATAGATGGGATTGGCGGAACGGCGAGTGTCTGCATTGGCCTTGTGTCTCCGAACTGCCCGCTGGAGATGGATATGAGCTGAGTCCCATACCCTCTCGCTCTCATGGAACCAGTGATCTACCGCTGGGACCTCCGATTGCTCCTCGGTCCAGGGAAAAAATGGCGGCTGGTATCCGAGGACACATTGGAATGGAGTGAGTCTGGTGGTTTCCTGGCACAGCGAATTCTGGGCGTACTCTGCCCAGGGTAGATACTGGCTCCAGCTGTCCTGATGTTCATGACAGTAGGCCTGGAGATACCGCCCGATTTCTTGGATCTTCCGTTCGGTCTGGCCATTGGTCTGTGGATGGTACCCGGAGGATAGATTCACCGATACCCCCAGGAGGTGGATGAACCCTCGCCAGACCCTGGAGATGAACTGGGGCCCCCTGTCGGAGACAATGTCCTCTGGGAGACTGAAGTTCCTAAATATGTGCTGAAAGAGGGCTTCGGCTGTTTCTAGGGCTGATGGCAATCCACGTAGTGGGATTAATTTGCAGGATTTGGAGAATCGGTCGACGACTACTAGGATGGTGGTAAACCCGTTTGAAGGAGGGAGGTCGGTGGCAAAGTCTACACCTAAGTGGGACCAGGGCCGGCGAGGAATGGGCAAAGGGACCAGTTTACCTTCAGGCGGGCGGCAAGGTGTGGAGGTGATGGCACAGACCGAACATCCCTTGACATAGCGGGCGACATCCCGGGCCATGTTGGGCCACCAGTAACGGTTCTGGAGAAGCGAGAGGGTTCGGTGACTGCCTGGGTGTCCAGATCCTGGAGAGGTGTGGACAGAGTCCAGAAGGGTTAGGCGCAGGTTGGATGGGACATATTTCCTCCCTTCTGGACCTCCCGGCGGAGCATGTTCGGCAAGAGTGGCGGCTTGGATTTGGTTGTCGAGTTCCCACAGGACAGGTGACATGAAGATGGAATGTGGCAGGATGGGCTCTGGTTCATCTGGAGCTGGGTCGGGTTGGTGCAGGCGGGAGAGAGCATCAGCTTTAACATTCTTACTTCCCGGACGGTAGGAGATCAGGAAACGGAAGCGGGTGAAGAACAGAGCCTATCTGGCCTGTCTAGGGTTGAGACGTTTGGCTTCTCGGAGGTACTGCAAATTCTTGTGGTCGGTGATTATGACAAATGGATGTTGAGCACCCTCCAACCAATGCTGCCACACTTCCAGAGCGAGCTTGATGGCCAGCAACTCCCGATTTCCCACGTCGTAGTCCTGCTCTGCCGGGGACAGTTTCCGTGAGAAGTATGCACATGGGTGGAGTACGGGGGGTTCACCCTTCCATTGGGACAGGACGGCACCCACTCCCAGGGTCGCCGCATCCACCTTGACCACGAAGCGGAGATCGGGGTCTGGATGTGAGAGAGCCAGGGCAGTGCAGAAGGCAGACTTGAGCTGAGTGAAGGCCCGATGAGCCTCTGGGGTCCAAGTGAGAGATTTGGCCTTCTGCCGGAGGAGAGAGGTAAGAGGCGCTGTTAGCTGGCTGTAATGGGCAATAAACCGATGATAGAAATTGGCGAACCCCAGGAATCTCTGCATCTCCTTAATAGTCGTGGGTTGAGGCCAGTTCTGAACCGCCTCCACCTTCCTCTGATCCATTTGCACTCCGGCAGGGGTGACGATGTAGCCCAGGAAGTGAATAGTGGATTTATGGAACTCACATTTCTCGGCTTTTAAATACAGGTGGTGTTGGCGGAGGCGTTGGAGCACTCGGGTGACATGGCGACGGTGTTCCTCTATGTTAGGTGAGTATATGAGTATGTCATCTATATAGATGAGGACGAACCGGTTAAGCATGTCTCTGAAGATTTCGTTCATGAAATTCTGGAAGATAGAAGGTGAGTTGCATAGCCCATATGACATAACCCGGTACTCATAATGCCCGGTAGGTGTCACAAAGGCCGCCTTCCATTCGTCACCCCTGCGGATGCGGATGAGATTATAGGCGCTCCTTAAATCAAGTTTGCTGAAGATACAGGCCCCGCGAAGCTCCTCCAGGGAGGTTGGAACCAGAGGAAGGGGATAGGCGAACTTTACTGTCTGGTCGTTGAGAGCACGGTAGTCAATGCAGGGCCTCAGACCTCCATCCTTTTTGGCCACAAAGAAGAAGCTCGACGCTGCGGGTGAGGTGGACGGACGGATGAACCCCTAATTTAAGGCTTCCTTTACATACTCCTCCATGGCGGCTCTCTCCAGGATCGACAGTGGGTAGATGTGTCCCTTGGGTAGTTTGGCCCCAGGCAACAGGTCAATGGCGCAGTCCCATGGCCGGTGTGGAGGTAGGTGAGTGGCAGCATCCTTGCTGAACACATCCTGAAATGACTGATATTCGGGAGGAATGGGTGTAACCTGGTGTGTCTCTGGGCTTTCGATGGTGGTGGAACAGACTGAGAGGCTGGTACGGTTAGAGATTGGGACAGGTAGGTCTTTTAGGCATTCCTGCTCACACCCCATATTCCACTTAAGAATCTCCCTTGACTTCCAATCGATGGTAGGTTGATGTTTGGAAAGCCAGGGGCATCCCAGGACAACATCCACGACAGCCTCCTCCAGCACCAGTAGAGAGATCCGTTCTTTATGGAAACACCCGACCCGGAGAATGACTTCAGGCATGCGGTGACGCACCAGCCCCTTGCCCAGCAGCTTTCCTTGGACAGTGGTGATCTGGTAGGTGGTCTTGTTCTTGCAACGGGGAATTTTGAATCCGACAAGGGTGCGGGAGGAGATTAAATTTCCCGCAGCTCCTGAGTCCACGAGGATTTTGATTGGGAAAGACTGGTCTTGATACCTGAGATGAGCATCCACATGAGACATGTTAGATACATCAGGAGCGATCTGGATAGTATTCATCGCTGGGCGTGGTGGACGAACAGGACAGGCGCGGAGCTGGTGCTCAGTAGAACCACAGCAGAGACAGAGCCTTTGGGTGAGTCGACGGAATCGCTCCGGGGTGTATAGATGGTAATTATCCCTGATCATGGGCTCAGGTATTGGAGGTGAGAGGCTGGGCGAGGTGGTAGCAATGGGCATGGAATTAATATGGCAAGCGGTTAGGTGTTGAGAGACCTGAGCAGCCTTCTGGAGGAAGCTTTCAAGCCCCACGGAGTCGTCGTAGATAGACATCTGCTGACGTAAAGCGGGATTCAAGCCTCGGCGAAAGGCAGAGAGCAGGACAGCCTCATTTCAGACGCTGCTAGCGGCGAGGGTGCGGAAATGAAGCGTGTACTCGTGAATTGATAGATCAGCTTGCCGTAATTGGAACAGCTCATCATGCACAGAGACCTCTGTAGTCGGCTGGCTGAATACTTCTCAGAAATGTTTGACGAAGTTCTCCAGTGAATCAATCCTCGGGCTCTGTGAATTCCACAAGGCCTCCGCCCATTACAAGGCTCTTCCCTTTAGCAAAGAGATGATGAATGCCACTTTCGCCCGTTCTGTTGTAAATAGATGGGGTTGTAATTCAAAGTAGAGGGAACATTGCAACAAAAACCCCTTGCAAGAGACCGCCTCACCGGAGAAGCTTGCGGGACGGGCCATGGGACTGGTTGTCGGTGTGGTGGTGACGGGAGGTGGAAGGAGTGATTCCCGAAGAGTGTGAACGAGATCGGCGTAGAGCTCTGGTGAGGATGCACTCCGAGGATCCATGAGAATCGTCGTAATTGTTACCACTATTCTTGTACTTGAGGGGCTGGTCTTCTGTCACACACTGGTCAAGGAGGCAGACAGGTAGATGCAAGTCAAAAGGTAATTTATTCAATAGAACCAAGGCAGGGCTCCCAACAGAAGAGAGACAACAAAAGGAGATACTGGAAGCGAAATAAACGGTCTTAACTGAACTTAAACTTGCTCTTTCCACAGGTGGAGACGAGTTCCAGGATAGCTGGGCAGACAGGTAGGTATCGACCAGCGCTGAGTAGTTTGCAACCTTGAGACCAGCCGACAAGTGATTGAGGTGAGTGTGCTTTAGAATGGTGGTGGTAAGTGGTTGCAGGTGTTCGTGATTAGTACTCTGGTCATTGTGAACGGGTGTAGGAGGTTGCTTCAGCTGGTGAGGCGGGTGATTCCGTGACACTAACCCTAGCAAAAAAGTAATATATTTAAAATACATTTACAGTATTTCATATTAAATATAGTTCAAATCTATTAACACATTTACTGACATATAGCTCAAGACTTACTGATCTAAAAATTATAATTAATCTTTATTTGGAGTACTACTTGTGCACAATGCACATTTCATAATATTGAGCCTAAAATGTGTTTTAATGTCACTGTTGATCAGGATTATATGATCTTTGAGTAATATCGGTCTTTAAATGCAAGATATTTAAAGTGTATCTGAATTATAATTGCAATAGCACAATCAAATATACTTCAGTATGTCTTTAGTTAGACTTCAGCACTACTTCCGCACAATTTAAAGGGTTACTCCACCCCAAAATTTAAATTTTGTCATTAATCACTTACCCCCATGTCGTTCCAAACCCGTAAAATCTTAGTTCGTCTTCGGAACACAATTTAAGATATTTTGGATGAAAACCGGTAGGCTTGTGACTGTCCCATTGACTGCCAAGTAAATTACACTGTCAAGGCACAGAAAAGTATAAAAAACATCGTCAAAATAGTCCATCTGCCATCAGTGGTTCAATCTGAATTTTATGAAGCGACGAGAATACTTTTTGTACGCAAAGAAAATAAAAATAACAACATTTATTCAACAATTTGTCTCCTCTCTGTCTCTCTCTGTCTGCGTAGCACCATTTTGGAGAGCATCCGATGGACGTAAAGTGCGTACGCTATTCTCTGTCATCAGTAACGCATGGATATGTATTGTACGTTTATTTTCGCTTTGATTTGAACGTAAACCACGTATCCATCGGATGCTCTCCAAAATGGCGCTATGCTGACAGGGAGAGACAGAGAGGAGACGAATTGTTGAATAAATGTCGTTATTTTTATTTTCTTTGCGTACAAAAAGTATTCTCGTCGCTTCATAAAATTCAGATTGAACCACTGATGGCAGATGGACTATTTTGACAATGTTTTTTTTATACTTTTCTGGACCTTGACAGTGTAATTTACTTGGCAGTCAATGGGACAGTCACAAGATTCCTGGTTTTCATCCAAAATATCTTAAATTGTGTTCCGAAGACGAACAAAGCTTTTACGGGTTTGGAATAGCATGGGGGTAAGTGATTAATGACAAAATTTTCATTTTGGGGTGAAGTATCCCTTTAAATGCATTAAGCACAAAATTAGCCGTTCCAATTTAGCAGACTTTAAGTATACCAGGTTGGTATACTAAAAGTACAATGACGGTATTTTCATTAAGTACATAAATATGTAAATGCATTTGTAGTACACATGAAATAAATAAATTTTTGTATATTTATTTTTCACTAGGGAACACTAGCATTCTCTATTCTTTTTCTATTCTATCTACCTGTTTTGTTTTAATTTTATTATATAAAAATTGACCATCTAACACTAGCATTCTCTATTCTTTTTCTATTCTATCTACTTGTTTTCTTTTTATTTATTATTTAAAAACTTGGTGTGTGTACTGCATTAGTCACTGCACTTACACATTGTTGCTCTTATGTTGGTTTGATTGCTTCTATTGTCCTCATTAGTAAGTCGCTTTGGATAAAATCATCTGCTAAATGACTAAATGTAAATTTAAATGTAAAAAATAAAAATAAAACATATGCATGGATGAATTGTTCACAATAAAAAACAGCTGGTACACAGTGCGCTAATAAGGTCAGTGACCCACCTTTCCTTCAGAAACATTAGCAACTGAACACATGAGTTTAGCACACAAGCAGTTAAGGTTTTCAATCTGTGGTCAGTTTGGCCTGTCACGCTCCTTGGGGAGATGCGTCGTTTTACCAGGTGATTCATGTTTGTAAAGGAGTCATTACTCTTAAGAGTACCAGGCATCCTAGTGTGACTTCCTCAGTCTGCTTTTGATGGTCGGCCGCTTTGACGACCTTGAAGATAAACTTTTCATGCTTAAAATGAGTTTGGTCTTCGGTGTGATAATAAATCTTATTTATCGCTAATCTGCCCCTGTGGGAGAAGACGAAGACGTCATGCACAGTGGACATTTTTTCACCGTTGCGCCGCTCACTATATCAGATACACGGATCATCACAACAGACGGGTGAATCAATTACAGTGCTCAACAGTGCACATCCTCAAGAGCCACAATCAAGATGAATCATGGTTTTGTAACTAGTGCCCCCAGACAGAGTTCAAATATCTATCGGCTCGCAACTCCACGCATGGAGTTAGTGCCATCAGGATCTCAAAGGGTTTTGGTGGGAGGATATTCTGGTACAGGCCTTTATTAGACGCTCCACTTCTCTATGTCGGGTGGAAATCCAATTCTGTGACCTTAGAGATGTGTTTGGGGACTGAGAGAGAAGTATTGAATTGCAGAATTGGGACTTATCAGCTCTAACAATTCTATACCTTTGAGAATTTTCATGGAGGAGGCAATTAAATAAGAAAAAATAACCAAGACGCCAGAGGGTGAGTTTTTCTTAGTTCGATGATCTCATATGGTATATGTCATCCATGATGGGATGAAATTAGAACATTTGCTCCCACTTTATATTAGGTGGCCTTAACTACTATGTACTTACATTTAAATTAATCATTTGGTGCAATGCACTTATTGTGTACATACATGTTTTTACATTGTACTTATATTTTTTTTAAAAAATACCTGCATGTAATTACATCTGTAATTAATTTTTGTCATTACATTTATAATTACACTGTTGACCCATCCCTTACACCTTAACCCACCCTTAAACCTACCCATACCAGGGCTTGCAAAATTTCAAAATCCCTGGTAGCCCTTCGGGCAGGTACTCTTCAGATTTTGGTAGCCTGAAAATTAATTTAACTAGCCCAAATAAAATAGACCTTTAAAAAAAATAAATAAATAAATAAAAATAAATAAAAATTATATATATAGAAAATCAGATAGGAGTTTAAATGTCAATCAAAAATATTTTCAGTACAAAAATATCAACAAATATGAAGGAATTTTATTCACTATTTACAGGGTATCTGCAGAATTTTTAAAAAATAAATTTAAGGCAATTTATGACCCATTTTAAGAGCTGCACAAGTAAAATGAACACAGTATGGGGTTGGACAATGTCTATGGTAACATACAGTACTGAGCCATAAAATTACATGATTTACAGTTCAGATACAGGTTTTCACAAAAACAAAAATCTTAAACAACAGCATTTCAGCCTTTAGACCATTTTTATGAAAATGGAATCAAGCATATAAATTATTGTTAATTTAAAATGTATAAATATTACTGTCTTAATTGTTTAGATTTTTAGAAGGCACATTAACTTCTTTCTCATTTAGAACTCTATGTGTTTGCTGAGTTTATATTTGCATTGATCTGACCATAAACAGCAAGAAAGGCTTATTGGAAATGCAGATTCATTCTCTGCCACGAGGTGGCGCTTTAGAACCGCTGAAATATTGCGGTTTCCCTGGTAACAACTGTATACAAAGCAGCTCCGGGAAATGCTGCTTAATCAGAAACTGACCATATGCATGAATACTTCCTGGTTTTAGATAAGCCAGCTCAGTCATTTCCGGTCAACTGTACTGTGCCGAAAGGGGAGCGTCCTTTGCTCGGTTTCTCTACATAATCCATTCACAATTTGGATAAAAGTTTTATTTGTCTTAGAGGACCAAATGTCCACGTATACTGTTTCAGGAATGACAAACGCGAATGTTAAATTTACGCGAGTGAATCCGTTAAATTATGCGGCGAGTCATTGCTATGATTAACAGTGGCAACGGAATGAATCATCTGACGAACCGAGTTCAAAATAGTGCTGTGCATTAAGTGATTTAGACTAAATTCAGACTAACAAAACTACAGCAGCAAGTCTGTGTTGGATAAAATTTAAACGATGTAGTTATTAAATTAAATCTAAACATTTCAAAATATTGAATGCATTATTGTTATACCAACTTATTTATTTTGTATTTAGGTATTTAAATAATTCAGCATTATAGGCTGTCATCTGGCCTTATTTATTTATTTCTTTAAATGAAAAGTGACTTTGTGACTTCCTGCACTTGCTATACTTTATACTTCAGTGCGATAAAGTACTAAATTTATAATAATATTTATTTTATAATAAATCAGAAGACGTGAACAAACTAGGCAGTTGAAATGGCAGCTGCAGCCAATGATTGATCCTATTCTGCCATCTCCTGGTTATAACGGTAATTTTATTTTCTTCTTAAAAAGTTTTTATTTTTCGCCGAGACATGTTTTTGGCACATTTCTTCATGTAGTCTTCATGAATGAAAAGCGAACCTTTAATAATGTGAATTTTACTGCACAGAGTTGAGAAATAATAAAGGCTTTAAATTAAAATAAATAAATAAATAAATAAAAGATAAAAATAAAATAAAAGATTTTAATAAAAATAAAAGATTTTAAAAATGTATTCATGGCTATGAAGGTAAGATATTGATTATCGAGAATACCATTGCGACGTCGTTTAAGAGATTAGCCAAGCTGCCAGTTACAATAGTGTTTATTTGTCAGCATTTAAATTTACAGTTACTTGTCTGGGTACTTTCCTGGGATTACAAGACTCTGCAAATAAAATTATATGTTCTTTAATAACATGAAACAGTATGTTAATTCCGCTATCATTATTTACGGTGTTGCAATTATTATTTTTCTCAGATTCTGATAAGAATGAGGTAGGAGAGGTTTCTGTGAGAATCTCTACCTATATATAGCACATATAAAATGAGCTTCACCGGAAGATTATGAGCTGGCTTATCTTTATCCGGAAGTTCTAAAAAGCGCTCCGTGCATATGGTCAATTATAGGTAAAATGAAATTAAAATGCCAACGACATGTTTCTGAGGATAGTCGGTTCCCTTCAGAATCATTCAAATAAAGACATTTGACTTGAAAAGTGCAGCGCTCATATTTATTCAATGACATCATTGCCTTTTGAAGTTTAATCCAGCCGTATCGTGACTATTGTCTTTCCATTCCCTACTGTAAGACCTCTTGAAAATATAATTAAGACATTTCTTATACCATTTAACATATTTAAACGTTTTTATGGCCTTAAGTTTGATACAACTCACTTTAGGAATTTTTAAGAACCCGCGGGGAGATACATTTTGCTAGCCCGACTGGAAAACACAATAGCCCCGGGATGTCGGGCTAGCGATTTTGCGAGCCCTGCAAACCACCAAACCTGTCCCTAGCCTTACCCATATCCCACCTAAATAGCAGCAAAAGTGTTTTGCAATACAATATGAACACAATAAGTACATTGTACTTATATTTTGATGTAAGTACATAGTAGTTAAGGCCACTTAATATAAAGTGGGACCGACCATTTGGTAGGGGCAGGAAGGAAGCTTGAAGTTACTTCATAAATAGAGATGTAACGATGCACCCTGAACCAGTTGAAAATCGATACAAATATGTGAATCAATTGGGTTGAGATTTTAAACGAATTGCGATGAAGTTGGGTGTGGAAGTTTATATGATTGTATCTCTGAGGGGAACTGACTGTCTTTAGAAAAGTTTAGATTGCATTTTCTTTTGGATTTTAATGAGTTTTTTCTGAGTTTTCTATTTTGTTTAAATGTTAAAATATTTTATAGTTAAATTAATTTAGAATTTCACAGTCTAGTGCTATTGTTATCTGATGAAATGGTCAGGTTTAATTCAAGTGGGTTGTAAAGATTTCAAGTTAATACAAAAAGAACATTTTTTTTTTCACTCAAATGTATTAATATGATTTCAGTTTTTCATAGTTATGTTTTTTTCAGTAGCCTGTATATAGTATATACACTGTTTAAGTTTGGAGTTTATTTTATTTTAGTTTAGTTTAGTTTAGTTTAGTTTAGTTTAGTTTAGTTTAGTTTACAATCCAATCCAATCCAGCAATGACACATTAAATTGCTCAATAATGGCAGTAAAGACATTTATGGTTACAAATTATTTCTATTTCAAAAACATTTTGTTCTTTTGAACTTTGTATTTCCACAAAAAACATATTAAGCACATAATTTTAACACTGATAATACAACCTGAATTCCGGAAATGTTGGGATGTTTTTTTTTTTTTATTATTTTAATAAAATGAAAACTAAAAGAATTTTAAATCACATGAGCCAATATTTTATTCACAATAGAACACAGATAACATAACAAATGTTTAAACTGAGAAATTTTACAATTTTATGCACAAAATCAGCTCATTTCAAATTTGATGCCTGCTACAGGTCTCAAAATAGGGGCATGTTTACCATGGTGTAGCATCTCCTCTTTTTTTCAAAACAGTTTGAAGACGTCTGGGCATCGAGGTTATGAGTTTCTGGAGTTTTGGTGTTGGAATTTGGTCCCATTCTTGCCTGATATCGGTTTCCAGCTGCTGAAGAGTTCGTAGTCGTCTTTTGACATATTTTTTGTTTAATAATGTGCCAAATTTTCTCTATAGGTGAAAGTTCTGGACTGCAGGCAGACCAATTCAGCACCCGGACTCTTCTACTACGAAGCCATGCTGTTGTAATAGCTGCAGTGTGTGGTTTTGCATTGTCCTGCTGAAATACACAAGGCCTTCCCTGAAATAGACGTCGTCTGGAGGGGAGCATATGTTGCTCTAAAACATTTATATACCTTTCAGCATTCATAGTGCCTTCCAAAACATGCAAGCTGCCCATGCCGTATGCACTTATGCACCCCCATACCATCAGAGATGCTGGCTTTTGAACTGAACGCTGATGACACACTGGAAGGTCTCCCTCCTCTTTAGCCCGGAGGACACGGCATCCGTGATTTCCAACAAGAATGTCAAATTTGGACTCGTCTGACCATAGAACACTTTTCCACTTTGAAACAATCCGTTTTAAATGAGCCTTGGCTCACAGAACACGACGGCGCTTCTGGACCATGTTCACATATGGCTTCCTTTTTGCATGATAGAGCTTTAGTTGGCATCTGCAGATGGCACGGTGGATTGTGTTTACCGACAGTGGTTTCTGGAAGTATTCCTGGGCCCATTTAGTAATGCCAATGACAGAATCATGCCGATGAGTGATGTAGTGTCGTCTGAGGGCCCGAAGACCACGAGCATCCAACAAAAGACTTCGGCCTTGTCCCTTACGCACAGAGATTTCTCCAGTTTCTCTGAATCTTTTGATGATGTTATGCACTGTAGATGAGGAGATTTGCAAAGTCTTTGCAATTTGACGTTGAGGAACATTGTTTTTAAAGTATTCCATAATCTTTTTATGCACCCTTTCACAGATTGGAGAGCCTCTGCCCATCTTTACTTCTGAGAGACTCTGCCTCTCTAAGACATCTTTTATAGCTAATCATGTTACAGACCTGATGTCAATTAACTTAATTTGTTGCTAGATGCTCTCCCAGCTGAATCTTTTCAAAATTTCTTGCTTTTTCAGCCTTTTGTTGCCCCCATGCCAACTTTTTTGAGACCTGTAGCAGGGATCAAATTTGAAATGAGCTCATTTAGTGGATAAAAGTGTAACATTTCTCCGTTTAAACATTTGTCATGTTCTCTATGTTCTATTGTGAATAAAATATTGGCTCATGTGATTTGAAAGTCTTTTAGTTTTCATTTTATTCAAATTTAAAAAAACATCCCAACATTTACGTAATTCGGGTTGTCATAAGAAATGTTTCTTGAACACCAGTCATCATATTAGAATGATTTCTGAAGGATCATATGACACTGAAGCAATGGCTGTTAAAATTACATTTTAAGATGTATTCAAATAGAAAACTGTTTTATATATATATATATATATATATATATATATATACACACACACACACGTTGAATTTTGCTAGTGAGATATTTTTTAAAGCTCCCAAGTGAATGCAGGTCAACTGTAATGAAGTACAGTGACTCCCCTTCAATACAAATCCAGTGATAAAACATCTCTCAAAGCCTCTCATTCTGGGATTCATTAATCATTTGTAAAATATTCTGCCATAAATACTATGTTCAATAAGAGGAATAATTTATGAGTTTTGCACAGGAAAGATCCACACGAGAGTATAACATTGTCATGCTAAAAATTATCCTTTTGAGTGTACATCCTTACCCACAGCCTTCAGTGAGGCGTATTTGTTGAGCTCTTTTGCCGATTGCTGTTGCTCATAGACATGGGACAGCTGGCTGAGGGCTGGATACGGGTGCGTTTGCATCATGTTGTTTATCTGGCCGCCTTCTGAAAACAAAACAAAATATTGTTAAAGGGTTGCATCATTATTTTGTCTTAATTTACAGCATTTTCTTAGTCATCCCTAATAATATGTCTTGCTTGCTGCTGACTAACGTTACTTGGGATTCGCTCGCCACTGATAACAAAAGAGAAATAGACAACTAAAGGCTCTAAACCTTTCTGTACATACAGGCAGACTAAAAAAGAATCAGACTGAACGGATCCGATAACGAGCTGTTTGATGTGTGTGTGCGGGTAGTGTCACAACCCAGTCCAATCTGCCTCCTGTGATGTGACAGTCAAAGAATAAGTGTTGGTATGTATATACAACTGGTCCCATTGATTTCCTCCCTTGACTTCCTCTGGTTCATAGAGATGAATTGTCAGCAGTGAATGACGATCAAAGAGGTGTAACCTGCGTGGCAGAGCTGTCAGCGCAGAGCTCCTGTTGTGACTAATTAATCACTTAGCCCTGCAGCAGGGTTGCTGACACACGTCTGTACTAAGCGCGTGCAGTGAGTCATACCACACCAGACATCGCACAGATTACTGCTCAACAGAGCTTCAGAAAACACTATAGACTACTGTACACGCATTAGCGCTTGTGTTCTCTAATGTTTTTGTCAAATAATAACAGATTATTTGTCTTTGTTTTGCCAAAGAGTGTGGAAAATATTATTTATTTGCTAATAGTACATCGTTATTTTCAGTTATGTAATGTTCAAAATTGGATGACTCCGGGAAAGAGATACTGAACGCTTTGAGTGCACAGACTCGTACTGTGCAAACTTCACATGAAAGTCTTGACTGATGTACAGTTAAAAAGATTTTTTAAAATAAAATTAATACTTTTATTCATAAAGCATGAATTTTTTTTGCTCAAAAGATTTCAAAGTAATGTTTTAGACAAATGTTCTTTTAAACTTTCTATTCATCAAAGAATCCTGAAAAAAAAGATTATCATGGTTTCCACAAAAATATTAAGCCGAACAACTGTTTTCAACATAATAAAAGCAGACCAGCATATTAGAATCATTTCTGAAGGATCCTGTTACATCAGAGGAATAATTTGCATTGTAAAATATTTACATTAAGTGGCCTTAACTATTATGTACTTACATCAAAAAAATAAAAATAAATGAATAAATAAAAAATTAAGGTAACACTTTATTTTAAGGTGTCCTTGTTACACGTTATATGTACTTGCTATTATAATAACACTAAATGATGCGTAATTACATGCAAGAAACCCTAAGCCAAACCCTAATCCTAACCCTAACCATATAGTAAGTACATGTAGTTACTTAATATTACTCAGTACTTAAATGCATAATTACACGATGCACTTATTGTGTTCATATTGTATTGCAAAACACTTTTGCTGCTATTGAGTTGGAATACGGTTAGGGAGAGGTTTGGTGGTTATCTGAAACTAATTACAGATGTAATTACATGTAGGTATTTTTAAAATATAAGTACAATGTAAAACATGGATGTACACGATAAGTACATTGTACCAAATGATTCATTTAAATGTAAGTACATAGAAGTTAAGGCCACTTAATATAAAATGGGACCAAATAAAATTAGCCTTGGTGAGCATAAGAGAATTATTTGAAAAACATGAAACTTTTGAACATATATGTGATTCTTCAATTAGAGTCCAAATTCTGTCCACTTAAAATTATTTATCATTTCATTTTAATCTAGTTTTAAAAGACAGTTAGCTATAAACTTTTTTTATTCAGTCTCTTTTAATTATAAATTTTCAATTACTAATTTGATTACTTATGATTTTTTTTTATTAGTGTTACATTTGCCAGAATTTTGTTTCATTATTACTCTAAAAAAGTCATATTGTCATTCATTTGGAATATATATGTGTATGTGTGTGTGTGTGTGTTTTGACCATGTCTTAAAGTCTTACACTGCTACTATTAACATTTAATCTCTAACCCGCAAAGGTCAGTTGGACATTATTAAGTTGGCTGTGTCCTCATTAAGTTGGCTAAGTGTCCGGTCCTCAGATCTGTAACCTCTTCCTTGACCTCAGGCAAACTGTAAGTGGCAAGATGAGCACATAATAGTGTCAGCAGTGGGCCATAGCACACCAAGTATGTATTTCAAGTTTGGTGAGGTCAAAAAAACAAATAAACTTCACAAAGCCAGAAGAAGCACATATACAATAATAAAAAAGACATAAACACCTATTTTTTGAACATTTGTTGGATTTTAGGCCAAAACGTTCTTGTTAACCATACATGCTGTTCATTTTGTACACCACAGATTTTGCGGCCTACTCTTTTGAAAATTTGACAGAAGTAACAGATAAGTGGGAGTGATCCCATGCTTGGTTCTATTCAATTTCCTGGGTATCTTAGTGTTTGTTTTGTTTTGTGTAAGAAGCTGACTCATCTCCACTGGGAGAACTTCCTCCCAAGTGTTTGGTTGCAAATTGCCTTTACACCATCTTCTCCTTGTGCTATCACTCTCGTCATGGCAACACAAGAGTTTGTGCTCTGTTTGCGGTGCATGCAGCCAGCCTCTTGTATAGTTTCCACCACCCACGTGCTAAGAAAGCTCAGTGTTTGCAATTGATGGACCTTCGGTGTTTGTTCTCGTGTTTTTAAATACCCCATCTTTACTAGCCCGCCGAACAAGGAAACATTAACACGCATTAATTAGCAATTGTTATCTGCTGCTGAAGAGAAAGATGGTTTTGCTGGGATCACATCCAACTTTGCAATTAGTGGACTGCAGTGTGATGGAGCAGGTTTAAATACAGGCATGTAAACGGCCCATCACAGCCCACAGTGGATAATCCCTGTCAAGTGGATCTAATACAGACCTGTAGGGACGATTCTAGGATTTTAATCTAAGTGCGCTCAGCCTCCGACCTGAACATGAGCTCGTGTAGCTCAGAGGAACTTTTCTTTCTTGAGGTCTGAGAGGTTGCGAGCATGAATCTTGCTCAACAATATGACAATATGTTAGCCAGTGTTTATGTGAGTATTTGTTTGTATTTTATTTTATTTTCTGTGGCACAGCACTAACAGCTGTGTGATGTCACCTTTTATATCCAGGTCTGCTTTGACTGGAGGGAAGGAGGCTGGTGTGAATTTCATCTTGAAGAAAAGATTCAGTGAAATGACAGCTTACAGCAGTTGCTGTTTTCAGCAAATTTGAAGAGAGATCACAGATTTTTATAAGTGGTGACAGCTGAGTTTGTCACAGTTTTTGAGCGAGGTAATGAGTTAAAAGAATAAATATAGTCTATGCAAACTTGCCTGCTATATTTATCTAGTGGAAAAGTATGCATGTATATAAATAATGCGTGTGTATCAGGACCCAACAATAAGAATAGTGTGCTGGCCCTAGAGAGTGTTTATGAATTTATAATTAGATTTTTTTTTATAATTTCTAGCTTTTACAAATAAATTTTTTACAACTTTTTAAAATAATGAGAATTTTAGTAAGCTATTTTTTTAAAGAAAAATAAGGTAAAAATTTACTATAGAGACCAATTCTCACTGTTAACGAGTTGTTTATAAGCATGCCTATTATTAACATATTGGCTGTTTATTTGTACTTATAAAGCACATATTCTTCATGACCATATTCTACATCCCTAATAACAACGACCTTACTAACTAATAATAAGCAGCAAGTTAGAAATTTGTTAATGACAAGAATTGGACCTTAAAATAATGTGTGACCAAAAATAATGTTTACATACATCTTGTAGAATCTGCAAAATGTTAATAATTTTACCAAAATAACAGATGTTTACATTAGCCCACAAAGGCAAAATAATATAGCTGAATTTACTCAGATGACCCCATTCAAAGGTTCCCCATCTGCTATCTGGAAGTACTTTAGCTGTTTTGGCAGTTAAACTGCCTACTGTTCTTCAGAAAATCTTCCAGATCCTGTACTGTCTTCGGTTGTCCAGCATCTTCTGCATATTTAAACCCTTTCCAGCAGAGACTGCATGAATTTAAAAATCTTTTCACACTGAGAACAACATAGGGGACACAACTATTACAAAAAGACGCAAACATTTACTGATGCTCAAGAAGGCAACACTGTGCATTGAAAGCTGGGGGTGAAAACTATTGAACAGAATGGAAGTGTGTAATTTTGTTTTGTAAAAAGTAGTTTAAAATGTACTGTATTTCAATATGACTGCATTTCAGAAGCTAAATTAGATGTTTCCCAGAAGAAAAATTAAGTACAATTTGCCCTGATCATTCAAAAAGGTTTCAGTCGTCTCCTCAGCTCTTAATGCATCATGTTGCTTTCTTGAGTATCGGTGAATGTTTGCTCCTTTTGTTAACAATAGATGTGTATGAATCAAACTTATTTGAACTTTTGAATTGGTTTATTTGTATAAATTCAGTTATTTTGTCTTGTGGACTATATGTAAACATATGTTATGTGAAATAGCTTATGTGCAGTACTAAACAAAAAAACAAAACAAAAAAAAAAAAACATGCAAATTTTTTAGGTCCCTCTTATTTTCTTAAAATTATTAACAATTTGCAGAATCTGCAAGGTGTATGTAAACATATGACCACAACTATACTCTGTTTAAGTGGCAGGGGCACAATTTATTATTTATTTTGTTTTTTAACTGACTTGATTAACTTGACCAGCACTGTTTGGCACTATTAATAACACCCATTCAAACAGACAGATAGCAGCAGAGGTAGAATGGAAGTATAAGCTGCTCAGAGAAAGTTAGGTCACAATTCATTTTAAATGTGAGAAGATGGCACAATCCTGTGAAACTGCTGCGGATGAGCGATAGAGAAGCAGAGTGTGTGTATGAAAGCTGTTTGCTATCAGGATCCGCTATTGTGCGATAAATGGGCTGGCCTGAGGATGGCAGAATGTTTGCTTTCTTTAAAAATGAGGTCAAAGTGCACTTGATCATATAGGTTTGCTTTTAGTGCTGGACCTCTTGCCTTCTGTGTACAGCTACTCCACACTGCATGACACATGACAAGAGGAGAATGATAATGTGTAATTTTATGTACACTTGCTGGTCAAAAGTTTGGAATAATTAAGATTTTAAAAAATTAAATAAATAAATGTCAATAAAATGAAGTCACTTATACTCACAAAGGCTGCATTTGATTAAAAATAAAGTAAAAATAGCATTACGTGAAATGTTATTACAATTTAAATCAACCGTTTTCATTTTTGAATATATATATATATATATATATATACTTTTTTAAAGAAAAAAAAAACGTAATTATTACAAATTATTTTTTTATATTTTACCTTTTTTTTTTTTTTTCTAATATGATGGCAAAGCTGAAGTTTCATCAGCAATTACTCCAGTGTTCAGTCTCGCATGAATACTGCAAAAAGAATCATGGTTTCCCAACATATTTGGCAAACAATAATAATAAGAACCATTATTAATAATTGAGCAACACTAAAAAATTAATAATAACTGAGCACCAAATCAGCATATCAGAATAATTTCTGAAGGATCATGTGACACTAAAGACTGGAGTAATGATTGCTGAAAATTCTGCTTTGCTATCACAGAAATAAATGACATTTTAAATTATATTAAAATAGAAAACAGTTCTTAAGTTGTAATAATATTTCACAATATTGCCGTCTTTACATTTTGATCAAAAAAATTAAAATGACTTCTTTTAAAAACATTAAAAATGTATACATTGACATGATTCCACTTGACCATGACTAGAGGTTTAAGAGGAGTGTCAGTACTGCTAACTAACATGATCAAATAGGTAAATACTGATAAAAAGAGATCAGTTTTTACACAAAGGGTAAGGCGACAATACAGTATAAACCTTATTAAATATCCATAAATTTGCCAACACTTTTAGAGAGTGTGAGATTGGACTGCTTGGTGTTATAAACACTGATGTCCTCATTATCCACTCCATATGTTTATTTGTTCACTAGTGCTCATTAGACATGCAGGATGCTGCCTCTCATGAGAGAACGCCACAGAAATCCACACAGAGTCATTACCAACAACCTACAAATGTCACCGTATTGTTGCATTTCAAACTGACAAAAGATGAAGCACGATATATTTCAGATCCACGGAGCTGATATGAGAAAAAGTGTGAATTAAAATGAGAAACAGGCAGGCACTCAAAATGAGAAAAGCATGTGAAAATCTGATTTTGAAAATAACGTATGGGGTTCAACAATAAGGTTCAGATTTTTTCCTGTAAACCCACAAAAATGAAAAACAGTAGCAATTTATAAATATATAAATAAATATTTATGTAAGTGAGTTTTTTTTTTTTTTTTTTAACTCTGTCAGTTATAAATTCAGAAATAAACTTTTGGAGGAAAATGATGCTAGTTGTTACAGATTTTTCATATTCAAGTTATTCTGAATAATGCTCCCAGCTCAGATGTATTGTTCAGCCTTGACATAACACAATTTATGCTGATATAATGGATTAAATGAAAAAGTGCAACTTGACATTAGTGGAAACATTAGAAAGTGGGAATTAGAACTCCATTCTTATTCTGTGAAAATAACTCAGATCCACTGAAATTAAAACAAAAGAATAAAATAACTTGTTTTGCAACTTACTTGGAAAAAAAAAAAGTGATCCAAAATGTTTCAGGGTGCACTGAAAAAAAAGATTAATTGAATTTACAAAAAAAAAAAAAAAAAATTAAGGTAAGTGGCTGCAATCAATTTATTTTAGCTACATTTAAATAAACAAATTTAGTTGACTAACTTTCAAAAAAAAATTTTTTTAATGTAGCTAAAATAACATTTTACAACCACTTACCTTTAAAAATTTAAAAAAGGGTGTGCCTAACCCATGAAAAGATAATCTCTAAAGAAAATAAATGAATATATGCCTCATAAAAATTTGTCTAGATTACAAACAGCCAGTTGATCATTTTGATGGATGCTATGAGTGAAACAATATTGGATTTTGTCTTTACATACTGTATGTTCAAGGCCACGTAATGGACGTAGGTTCTGAAGGTAATTTATTACAGGTTCGAAAAACGACTCCTCATATTATGTAAGGAAACATCCAGGCACCACCTGAACACCACTGATAGTCTAAATGCTCCACTGAGTCAGATAAAGAACCACCCAAATATCATTCAGCTAACTAAATCCCCTTGAAAATCACCCGTCTTTTTTGTAAGAATGCAAAGGTTTGCAGAACAGCGTTCGCCTCAGTCATGTCACTCTGTCTCGTTCCAGCACCCTAGTTAATACTTTATTGGCCTGAAAAATAGGATTTTATTAGATGTAGCACCTTAAGTTATGCATGGGTGTTTTCCTTCACGTATCTGGGTCAACAGCCTCTTGTGTGGCTAAAACAGCAGATAAACACTGCCAGACTTTACACTGCTGGACAGTGCTGTTATAATAGACTTGAAGATATTAAAGAAAATTATTACACTTTCGTTTGGCAGCTTCTGCTATGCAATTTCTGATGAGAAAAGTCAAAATTGCTCCGCTCTCCAGGAAACACTTGAATCAAGAGGATAGCCATCAACTGAATGGGACAGCAGATGCATTGTATATGTGCCCTATGTTCACTGCAGCTGCTGATTCATAAAATGTCACCAGTTTGATTGGAGAGATCCATCAGTCCTTGTTAGATGCATGATGGATGGATCTGATCGCCCTTCCACCTTTGATTTGGGGTTTTGTGATAAAGGTGATGTTAAATGAGACTCACAGAGGTAGGGGATCTATCTATCTATCTATCTATCTATCTATCTACAGTGTCTTGCGAAAGTATTCATACCCCTTAATTTTTTTCTTTTTTTTGTGTTGCTGCCTTATGTTAAACTCCTTTAAATTACTTTTTTCCCACATCAATCTACACTTTGTACACCATATTGACAAAGCAAAAACAGAATTGTCACAACTTCATAAATTTATTAAAAAATAAAAAACTGAAATAAGTACATTGCATAAGTATCCATACCCTTAACTAAATATACAGCTGAAGCACCTTTACAGCCTCAAGCCTTTTTTGTTTGATGCGACAAGCTTTGCTCATCAGCATTTGGCAATTATCTGTCATTCTTCTCCTCACCTCTTCACCTCTCAAGCTCTGTCAGGTTGGATGGAGGTAGATGAACATTTTCAGGTTTCTCCAGAAATATCTGATTGGGTTCAAGCTCAGGCTGTGGCTGGGCCACTCAAGAACATTCACAGAGTTGTCTATAAACAACTCTTGCTGTGCGTTTAGGGTCATTGTCCTGTTGGAAGGTGAACTTTCTGCCCAGTCTGAGGTTCTGAATGCTCTGGACTGGGTTTTCATTAAGGCTATCTCTATATTTTGGTGCACTGAGCTTTTCTTCTACTCTGACGAGTCCCTCAGTCCCTGCTGCTGAAAAACAGCCCCACAGCATGAGGCTGCTACCAGCACACTTTACTTTTGGGATGGTACTCTGCAGGTGATGAGCAGTGCCTGGTTTGCTTCAAACATGATGCTTAGAATTGAGGTTCATCAAACCAGAGAGTCTTGTTTTTCACAGTCTGAGGGTCCTTTAGGTGCTTTTTTGCAAATTCTAAGTGTGTTTTCATGTGTCTACACTGAAGAGAGGATTGAGAGGATTATTTTTAATAAATTTGCAAAGATGTTAAAAACCTGTTTTTTGCTTTCCCATTATGGTGTATGGAGTATAGATTGATGTGGAAAAATAGTAATTTAAAAGCAGTTTAACATAAGGCAGCAACATAACAAAATGTGAAAAAAATGAAGGGGTATGAATACTTTCGCAAGGCACTGTATCTCTCTGTCTGTCTGTCTGTCTGTCTGTCTGTTGTCTGTCTGATGTCTGTCTGTCTGTCTGTCTGTCTGTCCGTCCGTCCGTCCGTCCGTCCGTCCGTCTGTCTGTCTACCTTTCTAGCCTTTCACAAGCCCACCCCATTGAAATTATGTCCATATTTTGATACTCTTTTTTTTAATACTGTTTTGGATAAAAATCTATCTTTACCTGCAGCATTGAGTCTTTCACAAACTTATATCTGGAAGCTTTTTAAATGTTTTTTAAAAACTTTCAAACAAGCTTTTGTCAGTATTCAATGGTTCTATTGAATGATTTATTTGAGATTATTTGAATTTTAGTTAATTTTAAATGTTTTTCCTTACATTTAAATTTGAATGGCAATTCTGCATCCTGTTCAGTTCAGTAAATCAGAATTTAAAGGGCATTCTCAATTAATGTACACACAAATCCCTTACTCTGCCATCTGTGGGCATAGCTGACGTTAACAAATAGTGCAGAATTTTGTGAAAAAGATGCAATTTTATGCTTAATTTCATAGAAAGCACGAGTTTTTTTTCTGCTGAATAGAATGACAGTTTTTACTCACACCACAGTTTGTTGGTTGGTTAAACTCTGAAATACCGTACGTGATGCAAAAGCTACACAACAGTGACTTCGCCCCAGGATCTTGTTTACATTGCTAGACCAGAGTGAAAACCACAAAAATTTGAAGATTTTGAGATTTCTGCTGGTGGAGAAAAACGTGTTTGCATCTGCTTTACCATCTTGTCTGTCAATCAAACCTATGGCATCTGTTTGATACCCCCATTTATTACTATTAATACATTTACTACGATTTATCTTTGTGTAACCATCCACTGCGTCTGCATCTGTCTGAAAATCCCCAGACTCCTCGGAGTGTTTTGAGGTTAAATATGTCAAGGTTATCACAAAGCACATAGACTGAGAACAAGTCAACAATGTGACTATAAGATACCTTTCCAGTTTCTCATTAAAGATGCAGGAGGGTATTTCGGGAGCTGCACATCCCTCTGGGATGGAAGCGGCAGAAGGGCATCTGAGCTTGCAAGTGATATCTTCTGCAAATCAGAGAGGACTATTCTCTGCGTGTCTCCCTCTTGCTCTTGACATTAGCAAAATGCAGCCATGGCAGGAAGAGGGAAGCACAGTGATTGCCAGATGTCAAGGATCGTTGCCTGTGAGGCACTCATTGCCCTTGCTGTGACACCAATGTTTTGGCGCTTTTGTTGTATGCTTTGGGTACAACTGAGGACGTGGACAGTGAGGTCATATAAAGTTATCGTTAATTAAGTCAAACTTTGCTTTTATCTTCAGGTGTTTGGGAAACTAGAAACAAGACAATTTGAATGTGATGGATAAAGAATGAATTTAGCAGAAAATACTCTGGAATATAAAACAAAATGGGCATGAAATAAACAACTGCATGTCAGATATTAAAGGGGTCATATGACTTTGCAAAAAAGAACATTATTTTGTGTATTTGGTGTAATGCAATGTGTTTATGCGGTTTAAGGTTCAAAAAACACATTATTTTCCACATACTGTAAATTATTGTTGCTCCTCTATGCCCCGCCTTTCTGAAACGTGCCAATTTTTACAAAGCTTATCGCTCTGAGAAGCGAGGCGTGCTCTGATTGGCCAGCTATCCAGTGCATTGTGATTGGCCGAATACCTCAAGCGTGAGATGGAAATGTTACACCCCTTACCGTATTGTGATGACGTGTCCCGGCACGACGACACAAAAACAATAAAACCCATTACAAATGAGGCATTTGTTGCATCCAGTGGGGACATAATTACTGATTATAATGACTTATACTGTCTTTTTACACATTGCGTTGCATCGCGCCGCGTAAATATTACCATGTCTGCATTTGTGATCGGAGAAACGACAAACAACAAGCACTACTCTACACAGCTCAAAACTCACGTTTGAATAGTCAGTGGCAAATTCTTTAAATATGAAAACATACTTACAGGCTGTGAGTCAGAAGCGCCAGACTGTCCTTGCAAAGTTGGAATTGCCCCACTTTATAGAAACAGTCTTTGAGCACAGCTGGCAGGCTACTCCCAGGTTCAGGAAATAGTCCTCCGTAAAATGCGATGCACACACTCAAATATTTGGGTTGTACTGTTCTGGAACAGTGTTGTAACTACAACTTAACCACTGATTTCTAGTTGTGTCCTCTTTTGGAAGCCCATACAAAGTAGTTTTGCTTTCACAACGAAACACACAGCGTCTCCACGACATGGCGCCGGTGGCAGCAACAATACTACAGCAAGAATAATAGTCCCGCCCTCTTTCTTGCGTAAACATTTGGGCGGTGTTTTGCAAATCTCCCCACACCGTGATGAAGACATGTGGGGGCGTGTTTGAATGAGCCTTTTTAGGGGGGTGTGGTCGAGTCTTAACTTTTATAAAAAATATCTCTTTGGTTTTGAGACTTTAGTCTTTGCAACTTTAGGGATCGTATCTATGCACAAACAGCTTGTAACACTCAAAAGAGAAAGGAAAATTTGAAATTGCATCATATGACCCCTTTAAGAAAGTTCTGTTAACTTTTTATTTGCAATGTATGTTTTTGATACTTTTTATTTACAATGTATTTTTTTTTTTTTTTTTTTTTTGCAATGGTCTTGGGTAAAATCTGCAGTAAAAGTAAATATAGACAATTGTTACTGTAAGGTGATATTTCTAACTGATCTTACTCTTAAAAATGACTTTCATTGGTTTAAACTACTGCCTGTTGTTTTTTTTAAACTGGAGCCAGGGGCCTGCGAGGGACAATGCAGAAAAGTTAAAGTCCTCCTGCAGTCACTACTTTGTTCATTTAAAACTCATATTTGATAATCAAAATGACATGCTTTAAATGTATTTCCAATGAAAACAGGAGGAAGTGCTTATCAGTTGTGTTGACTGATGAATTTGCACATGGTTTGTATTTAAGTATATTAAAAACATCAGATAGACATGTAATAAAATGTAAAAAAAATAAAAATAAATAAATAAATAAATAAAATAAAAATAAAAGTTTTCACCACTGGGGGTCTTTGTGTATATATAAAAACCAGACAGTATTTCCACATTGCATTTTTACTCATTGGATAACAGGTGTGAATGCACTGCAAGATGCATTTGAGATAAATAATAAATTGATCACTCAAACTCCCACAGGAGGTTGTTCAGGCCACACAGATACTGTAAATGTTCCTCCTTCCAAGTGGAAGTATGTCAGCATTTGAAAGTATGGGAGCAGTACAATCCATACATGGATTACCTTCCACACATGGAACATTTTATTTTTTATCAAATATATTGTCGTGATCACATATTCACAAAGTCCAATGTGCTCTATATATGCCTCTTCCTGACCTCGTCTCTTGCTCTCTCTTTATTTGCCATTATTTTCCAATAGAAGGATCATTCCAGGATATGAGAAGAGGTGAAAACAGCACTATTGGAGAAACGGTGCTACAAGGCAATGGATCTCGTGCCGTTAAATGAAAAAAACTGATGCCAAGGCACGTTGTTCTTCCAAGGGTGAAAAATCCTTGTAAAAGGTAATCTCATATGGAACCTCAATATCCCTTTGAGCAAAGTTTGAAGCTCTTTTGCCAATGGAGAGCACAAGAACACGAGAGTTCAAGAGATGAGAAGCTTATGAATATGATACATCACAGCAGGATCACAGTGAAACACAGTTGTGATGTCAGAAATAGCTTTACAAAATCATCTGTTAATTGCATATATTAATTTTTTTTTATATGGATATGTCATGTGACCTTGTGTTGGGAAAAACACATAGTTTATGCTTAACTTTGTTTGCAGCAATAAGTTATACCAGTGGTGAGTCTCAACCCAAAAACTGGACATGGCATGTTATGTTTGCATGCTCTCATTCATTTTCTTTTGATATTCTTTATTCCCTTTTGGTGTTTTTAAAAAGTAGGACAGGAAACAAGCACAACAACTTAGGGGATATCCTAACCAATAGTGGACAGAGACTCGACCCTGATTGCAGATCTGTTCTGAAAGCAATGCTAATTTCAACCTGCATAGTTAGGACAGCAAAATAAATATGCTTTTAAAAAGGAAAACAAAATGCTTCACATACAGTATCTGTTGTTTTTAGTGTCAAAGGCTGTGTGTCCAATCAAACCTCGGCACAGTATTTTGGCACAAATTAATTTGTCACTTGGCAAAAGCAGCCAAATAAGACAGATGCCAATGTGTTGCCTAACATGCTCTCATCCTTGGAAAAACAAGATCAAAATGCACATTGCCGTTTTTGCATTTACAGAATTGTAATTTTTCTTGTTTTACACTGTTCAAAAGTTTGGAATCGGTAAGATATTTTTAAAATGTTTTTGCAATCTCTTATGCTCACCAAAGCTGCATTTATTTGATAAAAATACAGTAAAAACAGTAATATTGTGAAATATTAATAACTGATTTCTATTTGAATATATTTTAAAATATAATTTATTCCAGTGATGCAAAACTGAATTTTCAGTAGCCATTACTCCAGTCTTCAGTGTCACATGATCCTTCAGAAATCATTCTAATATGCTGATTTTGTGCACAAAAAAAATATTTCTTATTATTGAAAACAGCTGTGCTGCTTAAATTTGGTTTAAAAACCTTGATATATTTGTTCAGCATTCTCTGATTGTTACATTGGTGCTTGCTAATGAAGCGCACGACGAAGGATTATAAAATAAAGTCTTTTAATGAAAAGTCAAACAGAGAAAATCCATGAGCGAGGGGTAGCAAACACATGACTCGAACTAATAGCAGACAAAGGACTTGATGAGAACACAAGCTTTAAGTACTGAACATAATAATGGAGAAACAGAAACAGGTGTGGAGCTAATTAACTAATTAGGGCAACTAAGGAAAACTAGGTCAACGGAAGACATGGCAAAACAGCTAAAACAGATCAACATGTAACATTTCGCCCCCTCCCGGAATGGCACGTCCCCGCGCCGACAAAAGCAGTCCAACAGAGGAGGGAGGGTGGTGGTTCAGGAGATGGGCGTGGAGCAGGTGAAGGGCAGACAATAGGGAAGGGACAAAAACAAAAAGAGTCCAAAACAGAAGTCCATGGGGGAGTGGAGGATGGGAGGAGCCAGGGAGGAGCCCAGAGCAGGAGGAGCCAGGTGGAAATCCAGAGGCCAGCCAGGATAGCGGCTCACGGTGGAGTCGACGGCGGGAGGAGCCATGGTGGAGATGGAACCGTCGACACCAGGGGGCCGACTGAGTCCAGAGGCGGCGGATGGTCGACGACTGACCAAGGCGGAGCCGGAGGGAGCCCGGAGGAGCTGGTGGGAGGACGGGCCACGGTGGAGACGAGGGAGCTATGAGCCAAGGTGGAGCCGATGGTTCGAAGGACCGAGATGGAGTCCAGGGCTCGGAGGCTGGAGGTGGAGACAGGGGATCCTCACACCTTGGCAGAGCTGGAGGCTGGAAGTCCCAAGGCGATGGATCAGAGCGCACATCTGGCTCAGACTGAGGGTGAGCTGAGGGGCTGACAGGCACCAGCGGGGCTTGGGCTGAGGAACTGACTGGTTTAAGAGGAGGCGGGAGTGGGAGGGAACACAGGAGGACTTGAGCTGGGCGGAACCAGCGGAGACGCAGGAGATTCAGGGCTGGGCGGAACCAGCGGAGACGCAGGAGACTCAGGAGCACTGGGTAATACCTCCCCAAACCAGTCTATAAGATCCATTTCAAAGATGTCCATAAGTTCCTCAATATGGTTCCCAGAAACCAGTTGCAACTCACCCTCAGTCGCGGGAGTGTGGGCGGGGCTTCCCTCAAAGCCCTCGACAACCACCAAAACTCCCTCGGGGATGGACGATATTGCCGGCTCACGCACTTGGTCAGACGATGCTTGAGGCTCCGGCTCTGTGGCGATGATTGGCTCAATTGCGGGGGCCTCAGGCTCGCCGTCTGCAGTGGGTTCAGGCAGTGACTCCTTGCAGCGGAATGACATCTGACTGGTCTCTGGTACGTGAGTGGGGCTGGAGATGCCCTCCTCTGAGGGGCAGACATGAGTGGAGATCCGTTCTTCTCCAGCACCCACTCCACGAAAGCGGCGAAATCCTCTTTGGGACCGTTCGCTGGCAGGCGTGTCTTACACTGCTCGCTTAGGCTGGATATGTAGAAGACACGCCAGATCGAGAAAGTCCTCCAGCGAACGGTCCATCTGCTCCAGGCACAGGAGTTGGACGGCGGGCAGATCCATTCCGGGAGAGGAGCGAAAAATAAATAAATAAATAAACAAAGAAAAACGCCGCTAATATTTACTCACTTTGAGGGTCTGCTATTCTGTTACGTTGGTGTTTGCTAATGAAGCGCATGACGAAGGATTATAAAAATAAAGTCTTTTAATGACAAGTCAAACAGAGAAAATCCATGAGCGAGGGGTAGCAAACACATGACTCGAACTAATAGCAGACAAAGGACCTGAAGTCGTGACGTATTGAAATTGGTGCTCTGCATTTAACCCATCCAAGTGCACACACACAGCAGTGAATAGTGAACAAACGCACACACACACCGTGAACACACACCCGGAGCAGTGGGCAGCCATTGCTCCAGCGACACACACCGTGAACACACACCCGGAGCAGTGGGCAGCCATTGCTCCAGTGCCCGGGGAGCAATTGGGGGTTCGGTGCCTGAGTCATGGTATCGAAGGCAGAATCAAACCGGCAACCTTCAGGTTACAAGCCCAACTCCCTAACCATTAGGCCACGACTTCCCCACGGCATTCCCCGAAAAGCGGAGTGGAGGGAGCGGAGGGAGCAAGCCCCGGCTCCAGCTCCGTGATCCAAAAAACAATTTAATATGTAGTCCCCGGATAGGGGACGTATCAGATATTAAACCGATAAGAACAGATACTACACTTGGTCTGAGCCAAAAGGCCGAGAAGCCTTGGTGAGAACACAGGCTTTAAGTACTGAACGTAATAATGGAGAAACAGAAACAGGTTTGGAGCTAATTAACTAATTAGGGCAACTAAGGAAAACTAGGTCAACGGAAAACATGGCAAAACACAACTAAATCAGATCAACATGTAACACTGATGAATAAAATGTCCAAAATAACAACTTGATTATTAAATAGAAACCTTTTATAACATGATACAAAGTGATTTACTGTCACTTTTGATCAATTTAATCCATCCTTACTCAACTTAGTGACCCAAAACTTTTGAACAGTGGTGTATATTTGATTTTAAGTGAATTTTTATATTTACTTTTGTACAATTTTAATACTTTCAGTGCCCAATTTTAAAATATGGGTCCTCCTGAAGCAAAACTAGTTGAAAGTCACTGAGTTATACTGATTGAATGCAGCTATAATGAACTTTGTTTAACTTATGCCCCTGAGATGGCTGTGGGTCTCCGATCTCTCACACACATCTACCCACAGGAACTTATTAACAGCACTGTTTCAAACCGGCAATCATCAGATCCATCCACCTTAACACCTGTTTTACAATTAATGCCAGTCATTGCCTTCAGGGGAAATTTGCCATCACTATAATATTGGAATAACATTGCAAGCATGTCTCAGTTGCTCATTATAAATTCCAACCTGGGTCCTGCCCCTGCTGTCTGGAATTACATTTAATGAGGGAAAATTCAATCATAAACACATACTCGTTTTCACTGTGGCGTTTGATGGAGTGGCACTCATCCATGTTCACTGCATTAAACAAGCACATTCAATTTATCCTAACTTAATCTTGCTTGTAAAACTGCATTTGGATCTCCCTTTGCCCTCTCGGGGAGCTGATTATTCGTTAGGGTCTCTACCGTGATAATGAAAGCTGGCTGTCCACTTAAAGCTAAAGTTGAACAGACAGAGGATGGAAATGATTCCCGTTTCTGTCATGTCAAGTGATAAACAGTCTGGAGTTGCTAAATGTTCTGCAGAAAATACATTAATCTGTCATTTCCCCTTGCTGCTACACGAAATGAATTATGCATTGTTTTTGGGCATTGGTGTGTTGATCTAAGGATTGGGGGCTGTGTGTTTTTGTGCTAGCATGAGCGTGTCCACCATGACAACAGACACAATCAGTCATGTAGGCAAAGGAGAGTCACAGGAAGGATTCAAATCAATGCATACATGAATGACATACTGTATATAGGTGACAAAGGCAGTCTGGGATTGATGCGGCTCAATAGGCTCTAACAGGGGAAAACACCTTCCAATGGAGCTGCTGTCAACCCATGTGGGTTTTTGATTAAAAATATTTCGAAACAGCCAGTGGCAGCGCTAGGGCGGGGCTTGACGGGGCTATAGCCCCATAAGAATTTGTTATAGAATTTTTATAACTCTCGGTGTCACTTTCATTAACATTGAAAAATAAACATTAAAAACCTAAAAAAAGTGCCTAATATGTGGCCTATAAACAATTGATATTATGGGGGAGGGGTCAAGCAACTCAAGCAAGCAACGCGCAAACTTTGCGCATAGACTGTGAATGTCAATTCACTATAGAGAAAGTGAAAGTAAAAAAACTGACGGCTAACACTGCATTAACGGCGCATATTCTCTCTGAGACAACGAGAGACTAATCTACTCTAACATATGCTGATAACGGTATATAACTGTCTTAAATTATTTCCTTAATATTTCTTTTGTGGCTCGTACAGTGAAAAACATGAGAAGAAACGTATTTCGCGTTAAACAGGTTGTTTTTGAAAATCAGTGCCTGAAATAATAAAATAATTGAAATAATCAGTGCAGTTGGCATTAGTATATTACTAATAACAGTGTCATATGAGAAGTTTAATACCACAGAAAAAAGTCAAATATGCCTTTTTTGAAGCTGCTGTATATAAAAAACTGATAGCTAAAGTTTAGGCGTTCATTACTTTCTTTCAATTTAATTAGTTTTTTAGCACCCCCTCTGAACTTTTAAGCCCCCCCTTAGTACCCCCAACAAAAAAATCCTGGAACCAACACTGGTAACAGCAGAATTCAATTCTCTTTGGTGTCATTTCAGCATCTTCCACGTGTGTGTCATCTGTCCTAAATGGTGGCAGCTATCAGTTTGAAACAGGAGTGGGTTTTTTCTAGGCAGATGGACATCTCGGCAATGGCTATGGTGCAGTAAAGTGAAAAAGCAAAAGTGTTTTCTCCAGCTTTCCTGCTTTGCTTGACCAGTGAGTAGATCAATAGCATTCGGACCGCTTTCCTTCCTGTCCATCCGTCTTCACTTCTTTAAATCTGCCCTTCACAAAAGCCTTCAGGATCAGCAAATCAAATTCTTGAGGTGTTCATAAGCCACTAAGTAACTGATAAGCTCTTGGTGTGAGTTTTTAGATACTGACGTTTTAGATATCGAGTGTATTGAGATACCAAAATGGTACATTTGCATTTAGGTGCGAATATGAATAAGAATATCCACACCAGGATTAAAAATAAGAAAAAAACAAAACATTGTGCCAAGTAGAAATGTACTGCTTGTGTGTAAGTTGATTTTATATTGCTTTGAAAAACTTTTATGCCATTTTGAAGAAACAATCAAATATGCGTATACACATCTTAATCTTTAGTCTTTCAAACATTTTAAAACAATTTAAATTAACAAATTTTTAAAATATATATAAAAAAATAAATATACAGGTGCATCTCAATAAATTAGAATGTCATGGAAAAGTTCATTTATTTCAGTAATTCAACTCAAATTGTGAAACTCGTGTATTAAATAAATTCAGTGCACACAGACTGAAGTAGTTTAAGTCTTTGGTTCTTTTAATTGTGATGATTTTGTCTCACATTTAACAAAAACCCACCAATTCACTATTTCAACAAATCAGAATACTTCATAAGACCAATAAAAAAACATTTTTAGTGAATTGTTGGCCTTCTGGAAAGTATGTTCATTTACTGTGTATGTACTCAATACTTGGTAGGGGCTCCTTTTGCTTTAATTACTGCCTCAATTCGGCGTGGCATGGAGGTGATCAGTTTGTGGCACTGCTGAGGTGGTATGGAAGCCCAGGTTTCTTTGACAGTGGCCTTCAGCTCATCTGCATTTTTTGGTCTCTTGTTTCTCATTTTCCTCTTGACAATACCCCATAGATTCTCTATGGGGTTCAGGTCTGGTGAGTTTGCTGGCCAGTCAAGCACACCAACACCATGGTCATTTAACCAACTTTTGGTGCTTTTGGCAGTGTGGGCAGGTGCCAAATCCTGCTGGAAAATGAAATCAGCATCTTTAAAAAGCTGGTCAGCAGAAGGAAGCATGAAGTGCTCCAAAAATTCTTGGTAAACGGGTGCAGTGACTTTGGTTTTCAAAAAACACAATGGACCAACAGCAGATGACATTGCACCCCAAATCATCACAGACTGTGGAAACTTATCACTGGACTTCAAGCAACTTGGGCTATGAGCTTCTCCACCCTTCCTCCAGACTCTAGGACCTTGGTTTCCAAATGAAATACAAAACTTGCTCTCATCTGAAAAGAGGACTTTGGACCACTGGGCAACAGTCCAGTTCTTCTTCTCCTTAGCCCAGGTAAGACGCCTCTGATGTTGTCTGTGGTTCAGGAGTGGCTTAACAAGAGGAATATGATAACTGTGGCCAAATTCCTTGACACGTCTGTGTGTGGTGGCTGTTGATGCCTTGACCCCAGCCTCAGTCCATTCCTTGTGAAGTTCACCCAAATTCTTGAATCGATTTTGCTTGACAATCCTCATAAGGCTGTGGTTCTCTCGGTTGGTTGTGCATCTTTTTCTTCCACACTTTTTCCTTCCACTCAACTTTCTGTTAACATTCTTGGATACAGCACTCTGTGAACAGCCAGCTTCTTTGGTAATGAATGTTTGAGGCTTACCCGCCTTGTGAAGGGTGTCAATGATTGTCTTCTGGACAACTGTAAGATCAGCAGTCTTCCCCATGATTGTGTAGCCTAGTGAACCAAACTGAGAGACCATTTTGAAGGCTCAGGAAACCTTTGCAGGTGTTTTGAGTTGATTAGCTGATTGGCATGTCACCATATTCTGATTTGTTGAGATAGTGAATTGGTGGGTTTTTGTTAAATGTGAGCCAAAATCATCACAATTAAAAGAACCAAAGACTTAAACTACTTCAGTCTGTGTGCACTGAATTTATTTAATACACGAGTTTCACAATTTGAGTTGAATTACTGAAATAAATGAACTTTTCCACGACATTCTAATTTATTGAGATGCACCTGTATATTTTGTCAAAATTTAAAACCATTCTGCAGATATTAGACAGTCTGAGTTGACACATTTTGCAGAAAATCATGTGGTGTATGATAGGCGCAGTTCTTCAGACAATTATTCTATTCAGTCGGAGGATATAAAACATGTTTAATATTTTAATAGATTTTAGAATATTGTTTTAATTTGTCTTGCATCTCCTAGCAGTAAGGCTCATGTTTCTGCATGAGTTTGTTACGTTCTGAATGACTTGAAAGTCTGGTTATTGTGTAATCATCAGTTGTTTAGATACCCAGGTTTTCTCTGCAACCATTTACAAAGTCGACAACTGTATGATGCTTTGTGTTTTAAAATCCGTTCAGATTTTGCACCACTTGACAATTTATGTTTCTGCATATTGGTAGCACCACAAAAATTCCAAATATGGTAGTGATGAGTAATAAGCAGATAAGGAATAAGCATTGAACCAGTTTTGTGTTTTTTTTTCTTAGAAATGTAAGATTTTGCCTCCCCCCTCCACCAAAACTTATTCTGTATCCATCCACAATCCCAGTCTGCACCAAGACTCAAACCCACAACCTTTGGGTTACAAGTCTGACTCTATAACCATTAGGCCATACAGCTGTTCCTCTTCCCCCAATGTGCTGGAAGAAATAGACTGCCAGCTTGTCCTCTGGGTGTGAAATCGGAGCCAAATCAATATGAATTTTAATACAGAAATTCAAAATATGCTGGTCATAGAAGAGGATCATTGCAAAATGTAGTATTGTAAGCAATACTTTCCATTTAGACCACCTTATGCCGCTCACACACTGCACGATTTTAGCCCTGATTTTCACTCTACAACAGTTAATGGAGAAAGTCGCCATTTCTGTAGAATGAATTTTCCTTTTCTATTTTCTCTCGCAAAAAAGTATCTATTTTTACGATGCAAGAATTAAATCTCAGATTTATTCTTCTTTGAATTTTTTTTTTTTATATATTAGGATTGGAGCATCAAAGGTGGTATTTTCTTGTGATAATGAGCACCGTGGATCTGCATGTGAAGTAAAATTAGCATTGGCATCAAGTAGCAGACCTGTACGAGCCCCGTTTCAGTGACGCACATCAGATGGCTACATGTCCCTCTTCCCCCAATGTGCTGGAAGAAATAGGCTGCCAGCCTGTCCTCTGGGTGTGAAATCAGAGCCAGTTCTCCTTGGTGGAGTTCTCTGAGCGTAGGGAGACCATGCTGACCTGAATGCAATCCCGGTGGGGGGTTTCTGCCATTGTAGCATGGCAGCAATGGTGGCTACGGTCGCTGAGCCAACAAAAATATGCTGCTTGCCTCAAGGAGCGTGAACCGTGGCCCAGTAAATGGGATGGGATGGTGCCTCAGGTGGGGGGCCGATATGTTGCACACGCTCTTTTTCTTAGACATAGCCAATACTTGCATCAGTCCAGAGAAATAAAAAGAATGAAAAAGATTGCAAAAAAGTGGAGAAAATGGCTTACAATATAATTGTAATTTTAATAATTAATTATATTGTCAAATTAATTTTGTGTATTGCCATTAGAAAACACTGCACATTAAGACAAATTACTTAATTAATTAGAAACAACAACAAAAAAAACAAAAAAATACAACAAATTAACTAAAATTAAATTTGAAAATATAAAAATAAAAGCTAATTAAAAATATTACAAAAAATGTAATAGTATATAAATTAAACTAAAATAACTGTCTCCAAGCAACAGAGTGGCTGTTCCATTCCCAATTGAATCAGCATTTTTAATGAATCGGTTGTATAAATTATTCACTGACTCACTTACTAAGACAGTCACATGTCACCACTTAGTGGTGTAATGTTGTAACATGCAGAAAGAGTTATTGTTATTTTGTTTAAGGATTTAGGAGAAAACAGAAGGAATAGACTCTTTATGTGTTTTAAAAGAGTATTACATAAAGAGTTGGTTTTATATGGTTGTGGAGAGTTATGCTGGCTGTTTTAGCAATTCTGGTGGTGGCAAGAATAATGTGAACTTGTAAAATATGCCAAATGAACTTGGCAAGAATAATGTGAACTATTTTTGCGCTTCTGGCTTCGCTACTGTTCGGACGCTCTTGCTTACTGCTCTGCGCTTTGCTCCCTGTTTATGTACTTTTCTCAGATTTTTCTAAGACTTTAACTTCAGCAGATCAGCACAGTGCTCAAACAACACAGTTTTGGCACAAACACCAACTAAAGACTTTTTGGGACTGGAATACTCTTTGCCTCCCACTGCCAGCAGCTTACATTCCAGAGACGGGAAAACACAGCTGTCGACATTCTAACAGACAGGAAAGAAAATGCCCCTTGTGGAATCTACTTGCTGCATGACCTGCCACAGACTTCAACAAAGGATTGTGGTTCTTGAAACAAAGTTACTTGCTGGACATCCAAAACAGGTGGAAGACACAGCAGATCGTCATCACGGACCCCCTCAGCATACAGCCGGTGAGTCCTGTGAATCTAGTGAATCTCAACAGTTTATACCAAGTGTAGAGGAACAAGCTGAAACTGATCGACAGACTAGGTTAATCGATGGTACAAACAGGGAGCGAGACCCAAAGGCATTCGAGACATCAGATTGTCATGAGTATCTCGTATTGCTGCGGTAGCATCCTCTACCCAAGATGTGGCTATGACAAGGCTTGCAAACACTGGCATCCGGAAACTGGATGGCCTCCACCCAAACAAACTTGGTGCAAGAGTGCTAAAGGACAATATCTATTTCTCCCTCTGTCATCCTTCAGTAGTGTGTGCCAATCCACTCAATCTGAATGGCACACACACACCTGGACAGAATATGAGTGACCACAGGACTTCATATCAGCTTTCGAGTCATCATGTGGTTGACACATCCCACAAGGACATTGATAACGCCACACAGCTACAACATGGTCTGCTCATGGAAACTATCCCGGCTGAGCCCTGCCCACAGAGCTCATCACAGACCGACTGTGACGTACTACAACAGCTCCAGGAACAAGCACTCAAGGACGACTTTCTGGAAAACAGCCAGGGAAGCCAGGAAAACATATCACAGCCACCGGAAACACCAGAGCCAGAGCCCATCTCACCAGACACACTATCCCTCTCTTCAACATCTCCACTTCTAAGCTTCTCACAGAAAATGGAGGAACTGGTGTATGCTGGAACCAAATTCCCCAACTCTTTCGCTGCAAGCCTCCAGATATCAACTAAAAAACGGCGGGCCCCACAACCACCAAAGCCTGTGGACCCAGCTCATCCTCCTCCTCCTGTGAGAGCTCTCCGACCGCTGCCACAACGCCAGGGCCCAAACCCTCCTCCATCGGCATTAGGTGAACCAAAAACAACTGATAGCTACTCTCAGTGATGTGTGTCGGATCCCCGCTATGTTAGCAGCAACTTACACAAATGTTTACAGAACAAGCAGAACCCAGTGTGCCTGTAGCTGTCTCTATCTCTGTTTTATCACGTGATAGAAAGTCTAAGGCCTTCTCAAGCCGTACGGCTGACCCATCTAATTTGCGGTCTGTAATGTTGCTGTAATGTAATGCTGTAATGTAAGATTGCCTGTAATGTAAGATTGCCTGTAGAGACAAAATGTAATTCCATCAAGTTAGAATTTTTAAACATTTGCTCACTAAAAAATAAACCATTTCTGATCAATGACTGAATAACCACAAACAACCTGGATTTTATGTTTTTAAATGAAACATGGCTAGAAGACAGCTGCAGTGCAACAGTCCACAATGAAACAGCCCCTCCTAACTTTAATTTAACAAATGTCTGTAGGACTGTTAGGAGAGGTGGAGGTGGATTGCTCTATTTAAAGATGTTTATCAATGCAAGCAAGTGTCATTTGGTCAGTATTTGTCTTTTGAATATCTAGGTATTGTGCTGAAAGGTGCTCCAGTCCACGCATTCTGTTTATCATTATTTACAGGCCTCCAAAATACTCTCCAGCCTTTGTTGAATAATTCACAGAACTGTTATCAATGATTTCCTCAGAGTTTGACTGTTTTGCTATTGCAGGGGATTTTAATATTCACATAGATAATGCAGAAATCAAAACTACAAAAGAAATTATAACTGTTTTAAACACTTTTGACCTGATTCAGCATGTGCACGGACCCACACACAATCGTGGACAAACTCTAGATTTACTCCTCAGTAGAGGTCTAAACATTTCATCCATTGTTATTAAAGGATTTTTTTTTAATGCGATTTCACTTTTTTAACATTAGTTAGTGTGTAATGTTGCTGTTTGAGCATAAACAATATCTGCAAAGTTGCAGCGCTGAAAGTTCAATGCAAACGGAGATATCATCTTTTAAAATTCTGGCAGTTTAATGCCTACAAAAACGACTGGTAAGGGACTACAACGAGTTACTTCCTGGGTCCGATACGTCATGAACCCAGCTAAACCCCGCCCTCGGGAACAGGAAAGGGGGCGAGGCCATGCTGCGCTGCTTTAGAGAAGAGGAAGAGAAAACTAGGGGTGCAATTAAAAATCTATTCATATATGAATCGCGATTCTGTCTTCTAACGATTTTAATGGATTCACACGTTTCAAAATCAATGTTCTCTCTCTCTCTCTCTCTATCTCTCTCTCTCATTCAGATCATCAGGGGCCGGTTGCACCAGCTGTACGTAAATTACAATTTAGCCTAGTTTTGACGTAAATGGGCACTAAGTTACAACTTACGCACTACTAAATATTTTTGCGCTGCACCATTACACTTAGTTGAAGTGTAACTCTACATATAAACTAAATATTTACGGAAGCATCTGGTCAGGAGTAACGGTTGGAATAAAATAGCAGACAGAGTGAACTGCATCAATATGCTCTTCTTTTACCCGACAACCTTCAATCCTTTAGGCATATATGATGCTGCTGACATTTACACTCACGTACATATTAAGAGAGGGAGAACAATATGTGAATAAACGTACTTTGTTTCTTTTTTAGCGCATCTTCAACACCCCATCTACAGCGCGCCATCCTTGTTTGCACATGTCAGATGAAATAATAAATAAATGGCATTTCTTATGTTTTCTTATCTTTCTTTCAGTATTTATTGATCCTTATTTATTTCAAATACAGTTTCTGAATGTTATTTACATATAAAAATAGCTTACATGTTGACTAATGTTATTAATGTATCGTTTTTAATGGAAACTTGTTTTTACCGTTAGTGTACGTGAGGCAAAAGAAGTTAGAATGAAGGATAAATTAACATTCATAGCATTTAAACAAGTTTTGCTCGCGTATTTGAAGGTTTCTATTGGATGATTTAGGGTAAATGTCATATTATGCGACTATGCATTACTTTACGGAGAGCTTACGAACTACTAGCTACGTCCTGCCTTACGAACAGCTGGTGCAACCGAATAGATTAGAACCTGTATAGATTTAGTTACAAACTAGCTAGTAATTACTAAGCCTCTAGTGTGGATTTAACGTTCTAATTTAAGTAAGAACTTACAAATGGCTGGTGCAACCCTACCCAGATCAGCACCAACAAACTGTTCCAATTATACACTTATTTTCACACAGTAATGAGAAGCACTATTCATGGACACACGTGCGGTTGTTGTGCTGTATTAAAGCATGTGGCGGAATACGAAACTCAAAATTCACTATAGCATCTATAAAGACAGGCTTCATCCTTTCAATGTGGAACTAGCCACAGCTAGACAGACCTTCTTCTCAAACCTTATAAACAGTAACTTAAACAACACTCGCACTCTTTTTGCTACTGTTGAGAGACTGACAAACCCCCCAAGTCAGATTCCCAGTGAAATACTCTCCGACAGCAAATGCAATGAGTTTGCTTCCTTCTTTTCTGAGAAGATCAATAATATCAGAAAAGAGATTGGCACATCCGCAAGTTATGCAAAGGTCACACAGATTCGACCGCAATTTCAAAAAGAAGTGACTATGTCTGTTTTTGAAGCAATTGATAGCAAAATTTTGGAAGAAATAGTACAGCACCTTAAATCGTCAACCTGCTATCTTGACACACTTCCCACATCTTTTTTCAAAAGTGTGCTTAACTGTTTAAAAGCAGATCTCTTAGAAGTGGTGAACGCGTCACTTCTTTCTGGGACTTTTCCAACCTCCCTGAAAACTGCAGTTGTTAAGACCCTTCTGAAAAAGCGCAATCTTGATAACACCATGTTGAGCAACTATAGACCAATATCAAATCTCCCTTTCATAGGTAAGATTATTGAAAAGGTAGTTTTTAATCAGCTGAAAAACTACTTAAACTCAAATGGATACCTGGACAATTTTCAATCTGGTTTCCGAGTGCATCACAGCACAGAGACAGCACTTAGTAAGATAATTAGTGATATTCGCTTTAATTCTGATTCTGGCAAAATATCAGTGCTGGTACTACTAGATCTTAGTGCTGCGTTTGACACTGTCGATCATAACATACTTCTAGACAGACTGGAAAACTGGGTCGGGCTTTCTGGGATGGTACTCAAATGGTTCAGGTCATACTTAGAAGGGAGAGGTTATTATGTGAGTATAGGAGAGCATAAGTCTAAGTGGACATCCATGACATACGGAGTCCCACAAGGCTCAATTCTTGCACCGCTCTTGTTTGGCCTGTATATGCTCCCACTAAGTCAAATAATGATAAAGAACCAAATTGCCTATCACAGCTATGCTGATGATACCTAGATTTACTTAGCCTTATCTCCAAATGACTATAGCCCCATTGACTCCTTCTGCCAATGCATTGATGAAATTAACAGTTGGATGTGCCAGAACTTTCTTCAGTTAAACAAGGAGAAAACTGAAGTCATTGCATTTGGAAACAAAGATGAAGTTCTCAAGGTGAATGCATACCTTGACTCTAGGGGTCAAACAACTAAAAATCAAGTCAAAAAACTTGGGGTGATTCTGGAGGCAGACCTTAGTTTTAGTAGTCATGTCAAAGCAGTAACTAAATCAGCATACTATCATCTCAAAAACATTGCAAGAATTAGATGTTTTGTTTCCAGTCAAGACTTGGAGAAACTTGTTCATGCCTTTATCACCAGCAGGGTGGATTATTGTAATGGTCTCCTCACCAGCCTTCCAAAGAAGACCATTAAAAAAAAATAGCCGCAGCTCATCCAGAACACTGCTGCCAGGATTCTGACTAGAATCAGAAAATCTGAGCATATCACACCAATCACACCAGTCCTCAGGTCCTTACACTGGCTTCCAGTTACATTTAGGATTGATTTTAAAGTACTTTTACTCGTTTATAAATCACTCAATGGCCTAGGACCTAAATACATTGCAGATATGCTCACTGAATATAAACCTAACAGACCACTCAGATCATTATGATCGAGTCAGTTAGAAATACCAAGGGTTCACACAAAACAAGGGGAGTTCGCTTTTAGCTATTATGCCGCCCGCAGTTGGAACCAGCTTCCAGAAGAGATCAGATGTGCTAAAACATTAGCCACATTTAAATCCAGACTCAAAACTCATCTGTTTAGCTGTGCATTTATTGAATGAGCACTGTGCTATGTCCGAAGTAATTGCACTGTATTTTATGTATAATCATTTTCTATTCTTAACTGTTTTAAATTCATTTTAAATCAATTTTTATATAATTTCCTTATTTTTATTGTGATTATAATTATTTTTTTAATTCCTTGTTTTTATTGTTGTGATTATTTTTTTAATGACTATTTCACTTCCTTATATGTAAAGCACTTTGAATTACCACTGTGTATGAAATGTGCTTTATAAATAAACTTAAAAAAAGAGAACGTTTTAGCTTTGTTAACACATATGTGTGGCAGCATTTTAAAGGGCATTAGTGACATTCTCACACAACAATATTTAATAATAGCATTTCAAAGAGTGCACATATCATTTCATGATGAATCGCCCTGTCATATATAAAAAAGATTTCAGTATAATTTTTAGATATAAGCCTAAGTCCTATGCCTACTTTTATCAAAATAAAGCCGGAGTGAAGTTAAAAGTTAGAGATCTATTTGATGGCTAAAAAGTTAACATGCCTCTAGACATCAAATCATCAGATTTTTTGCATTGAGAGAATCCTAGTACAAAGACATGCTTGAACTAGCAATGAACTAGGACAATTCGCTGTAAATGGACTTATTGCAAGTATAGTGCCAACGGCAAGAATAATCACACGTATGAAGGATGCAATAGGTGAGCAGAAATCCTTTTTGTTCTCTCCACTTTTTATTTTTTGTTTAAAGTTACAGTGAGTTTGTTAAGGACAACAGACGGGTTTTGCTCTCGCTTATCTTTTAAGTCCATACAGCACATGCAGATGTGTCTTTAGCACCTGCGTATTTGCAAGCAGATCTTTGTTTCAGGTGTTTGCGTTGGCACAAGGCTTAAAATAAATACAGCATAATAGATGTCTGCTGTTTCTTTTGGGAAACCCCATTAAGGTAATTAATTTTAGCTGTGGCATTGGAAAAAGCTCCACTTCATCTGCAAGGTTCAGTTGCTCAGTGCGCTGTGGGAGGAAATGCTTTTGTTCCTCAATTCAGGTCACTGACATGCAGAATTTAACATCCTGTACTGTACAATGATTGAAATCACACTGGGCTAAAATCTTGATTATTTCATACCATGACCAAAAAAAGTACCATTCTGTATTCAATACTTCTTTTTTTCTATTTCTTCTTAAAGCCACGGGTACTCTCGTAATGCCAAGCTGTGATAGTAATGGACCACAGTACTGTATCCTCCAGAATCCTGGATCATTGTGAAAAAAAGGTCTAGTAATTTTGCACTTTCAGTGAGGTAACTAGACCTCTTTGATGGGATCATTCAGCACACGGTGGGTGAGCATCTGGATTGTCTGTGTCTTAGAGGAGGAATATGAAGAGATGAGAATTCCAGGATACAGTTACTGCTTGATCGGTTTATGTGAAAAAAATAATTTTCCACAAAGTCCATATGAGCATGAGCGAATCTGAATATGACAAGAATACAAAATTAGGAATGTATAACATATTTTCATCTTGTATGCCCTTAAATCTTTGAAACGTTCTCAGTATCACATATAAGAGTGATTAGGGGGGAATCCAGTTGTGTAATCTAACTAGCTTTATATATTGAAATAATAACAGCAGTTAACGTACAGCACATGCAGAGCCTTTCTGTCATCTCAAATTGAAAGAAATAATCTCACATCTGTAATTTAAGAGTGTATGAACTTCTATTATGACACATAAAGCAGATTTGATAATCTTCTGTGTTGCGGCGTTCAAAAGACAGGAACCTTTATCAATAGACTTAGGCTTTATTCTTATCTACACTTATTCAGAAAAAGTATCGTTAAGCTTTAAATCATATCTTTATGTTTTAATTACAAGATCTTATGAGCTGCCACTCAGGTGTCAATACAGAAAGCTCTCATATTAAGGTCCTCTGCATAATCGCTGGAATTACTTGCTCTTAGGTCCTGTTCTCTTGATTTCGGTTCAAATCATTATCTCATATGGAGTAACTCGGTGGACTGTGTATTAAATCGTTGGGGTCAGAGGTTAAAAGCAGTCCACGTAATTACACTCAGGTTTATGGATTAAAAGCCAGTACTGCAAGAATTATGATCTGGGAATAAGAGGTTAGCCAAAACGACTCTTTGAATGTCTTTTTGTGTAATAGAGGACAGAAGAGACATTATACTGATTTCATAGTTCCATTTCTAAATCAGGCTTGTTAATGGTTGGTGTGACATTCCATATATAATGGTTGCCTGCATATGAAACAAAACTTTCATCATCCACACACTGTTAAAAATCTTTCTTTTTGTTTTACTTGATTTTTTTCTTTTTCAGTGCATCTTTTTAATTTAAGACACTAAGGTGCAGGTGTAGAACAGGTGGATAAATAAAAAATAAAGTAAAACCCCTCCAGACTCATATGAAAAGGCTCTTTCACAGCACCACTGAGGTTCTGTATAGCACTTTCAAAGCATGATTCTTTGTGCAACCAAAAAAAAAAAAAAAAAAAAGAGTTCTATTTAGCACCAAAAAGGGTTGTGCTACTGTTAAAACCAAAAAACCCTCACAAGTCTAGTGCTCTTACCATTTTCCTAAGATATATCTACATATTATTGCTTTTAGTCTTTGTTCATAATAAAGAAATGTAACATAAAAGTAATACAAGTTTTCAAAAACTTCTGATGGAGATATCTACAATATGCATGGCAGTGAAGAAAGAGTGACATTATCTTTGCAATTATATGAAAGGGAAATTTCTCCAGCTACTGACTCACATCCTCAGTGTTAACCAAAATGGATCCCTCTGAGGGGGGCTTTGATATTCTCACTGTATTTTATGTTATTTCAACACAGATATATTTAGGAAGTTGATAACCACAGAGGGGGTGATGTAATCAGAATCGCAACAAATGAGAGTTTAAACATTTGTGATAGGGCCATTCATTTCTAGCGGTTTTAAACAATACCGTACACACAAATGCAGCAGCAGCCCACGGCAGTGACCATAAATAGGCTTATTTCACAACAGCATTGTGCTCACAGCATCTCCTTTCTCTTACACAGATCTGTATATGCTAAGCATAGAATATGAAAATAAAAAAGTGGAGCAGAACCAACAAAGTTTTGCATCGCAAGCAAAACTTTGAATACTTAATATGGTATATGTATCATTTATAACTACATGTGTAATTCAGTACACAAATGCATTGTATTGTGTAGATGTTATGGTATATTGAGCACCAGGAGAAACATGCTTTTAGACTGTTTCAGGCTATTTTCATAAAAGCATAAATGTAGTGCATAGATTATTCTGAGCTCGTGGGAAAAGAGAGGAAGTATAGGCTACAATCAACTTACGCATGTTGTTTGCTCTCGCCTGCACAGTGTCATAATGCTGTGTGTGCATTCCGATGGCCTCCTCGTGCTGACCCTGACGGGCGCCTTGCATGACACTCGCAACAGCTCTGTTGAAGAACAAGCATTTGTTAGCTTAGTATTCCATTGAATTGCCTTGCATTGTGTAATCTGCCTTTATTTAGATATCAAAGAAGACGGCATACAGTGATATAATGTCAGTAGACTGACATCTATTCATTCAGTGCTATAGCTGCCCCTGTCCAGAGTGCTGATTCAAAGAGAACAGGTTTTTCTGTGAGCCGCTCTTTCAGCAACCTGCACACTGTGGGCTGTGAAGCTCTCATCAGAGGTTTTGACCCACAGAATCAGTAGGAACAAGAGATTTCCACCTCCACCATTCAAGCTGAGTAACCAAAGGGTAAAAAACTGACAACCGGATGTTATGCAATATAATGTAATATCTAAAATGGTTGGTACAGTTCTTGTGGTTTACATGTGCAAGTTAACCGTGTTTTCATGTGGATCTCTTGAGATCTGTGATTCAAGAAAGCCTTTAAAAAGAGAGCTTGCATAACACAAAATCCATGAATTTAGAAAGCTTAATGAAGATTCAAGGGATTGTTTTTGCTCTAATTAAGCATGAATATGCATGGGAAGAATAGGCACAACAGTAAATGCAGAGCTTTGACAACTAACACTCAAAAGCCACAAAAGATCGGGTTAGTGAGAATTTTTTTTTAATCCATTCTTGGATGGAGTTATCAATTTTCACCCTTTTGCTGGTTTTAAATTGCTTTTAATTGTTGGTCTATACACATGCACCAAACGGATTTCTTTCACTGTTGCCATGCTGTTTTTCAGCGTATCGCACCATGAGCGTTTTCTCTCTTTCTCCCTATTATTTTCTTGTCAAAGTTTAGTGCAATAATAAATTCTTTACAACAAAACGCATTTCGAAACATCTGAGATCTGTTGCATTCAGGTTTGTCTAGGTTTTTATTTTATTTTTTTATTTATTTTATTTTTTTTGAACGCACCATGAGTGAACGACCCTAGCAGTCACACACACTTTCTTACGTTCAAAAACAGAGATGCACGATGTTATGGCATCTCGAGATGCGTTTTAAAAAGTTTAACTTGACAGCTATGAGTAAAAGCATAGCTCATGGCATAAGACGCGTGCAACATCAAAGACATGACATCTATATAAGCAAGCACAAAAAACGAAAACGAATCAATGGCAAAGCACGCTGTTCTTACCATAAGCATTTTTGGTCAAATTCAAAAAGAAAATGAAGACTTGGTCAAGCCATCATAACTATGAGTTACTTACCGAGACATGCTTTCTCTGTGAGGTCTGTGAGCCTTTTCTAGTCCAAGTTTGGTAAATATCCCGACCAGTGCCATGATTGCCACTACTCCACATATTATATACACAATCAAGTTTGTTTTATCCTTGGTTGGATCGTGTCTAGGGTCTAGGGTTTTCTTATAGGGTGGCTGTCCTGTTAGCCATACTGGTGTATCGTAATTTTTGCAGGTGCTCTGATCCAAGCGAGAGTTTTTATAAGAGCAGCAAAATCTGAAGCCACAAGTGCCGCAACAGTATAAATAATTGCCAGTTTGGCAAACGAACGGCGGGTCCCACTGTCCCATGACATCATAGTAACCCCGACATCTGTCCTCAGTATGTGGAGGTTCAGAAACGCTCTCCTCATCCCGGGACCCATTGGATCCAGAGAGCATTATAAAGCCCTCGAGCTGCTGCTGCTGCGCTTCCCCGACCGCGCTGCACAACAGCACCAGAACTTTGACCAAGAAGTATTCTAACAGCAAGACTGTCCATTTCATCCTGTAGTCTCCTGGAGGCTTCCTTTGGAGGACAAACTAAGACCGAGAAACGACTTGGTACTACCACTGACAGCAGGGCATAAATCCACACGAGTGAACAAAGCCATTCGGAGAGGTTTGCATTTTAAAAGAGGTAACTTAAGACCGCAGATGTTTGTAAAGTCCACTCTGACAGCTGTTGATCTCAATCCCAATTGTTCTGTTGATTCTCAAGTACTTTTAGCGCTCTGAAACCACTGCGCCAACTACCCTGAAGACTGTCTTTGTTTGCGATGATGACAGGAGAGCTGAGGCAGAACTGTGGAGCGCGCGCGCTGAGAGTGGGAGAGACAGTGCGTAAAGGGAAGGAGGAGACATGGGAGGGATTGGACAAGAAAAAAGTGTTCTGTAGTAAAGAACCACAGAGAAAAGTTGCCGTCTGACCTATGTTACTATATGCAACTTGCAAACGAATATAATTTCTTGGCGTAAAATACCTAGGCCTACTAAAGGCTTCTGTCTTAAAAAAAAAAAAAAAAAAAAAAAAAATATATATATATATATATATATATATATATATATATATATATATATATATATATATATATATATATATATATATATATAATTGCAAAATAGCTACTGCAATCCTATACAGATCGCAAACCAGTTCCGTTAAGTGTCACTTGACTATACATAAGAAAACAATGCTAAATGGTTTAGAGTTTCTTTGCGCAGTGCGTGGGTCTGCGCAACCCCTTTGCGAGCGTCTCCAGTGCCTCTATTGTATAAAATCATCTAATTTAAGTGTTCATGGTACTAGTAATTCATTTTCTGCTCGTTCAGTGAACAGAAAAGAGTTTGGTGAGAAGGTACTTCATGCGTTTGGATATCAGCGAAAGGTTTTGTCGTTCGTCTAAGTAAAAGTATATTCCAATAAAAGAGTAAGGTTTTAAACTAGGGCTTTATTTTGTAACCTTTTACAACATATTATTTTTATAATCAGTATAGGCCTAGGTAGAATAGGGAGCAGTGAGATCCATTGTGCCATTCCAACCCTGTAGCCTATAGGCCTAACAGATTTTGGATAGCCTATCGTCTTTCTTTCTTTCTTTCTTTCTTTCTTTCTTTCTTTCTTTCTTTCTGTAGCTATTTTATTTTATTTATCTTAGCCTATTTTATTTTACATCCCAATCCATTTTAATTAATAGAGAGCCACAGAGTAGGCTAGGTAGAATACAATGTTCCCTATATATATAGGCCTGATGGTGTGAAAAATAATTAAGCTTTTTATATTACGGACATAGCCTACATATTTTTTTTATGCCAAATAGGCCTATGCAAAATGCGTCTGACCATATGTGACCACGCTTACCTAATTTGATATGAACCTATTTTAAACTATAAGTTACCTGATGGATTTACAGTGTTTTTTCTAAAAAAAAAAAAAAAAAAAAAAAAAATATATATATATATATATATATATATATATATATATATATATAAACGGATGAAAACAATAAAAACTTGAATAAAAAATACATTTATTCGACACTGCTATCTACACTGTCAATCATCAGATATCACATTTATCGCGAATGACGTTGATGTCTATCGATTAAAATTCCATCGAGTTATTATAGGCCTATTGTAACACAATACAATGGACAATAAACGTATTTCAGATTTTAATTTAGTTTATTCAGTATTGTTTCCTCATGTTTTTCCTTGAAGTTGTTTTGGATGCTTATATTTATAAAACTAGTGTAATATTAGTAGGCTACTGTGCATTTTGAAAGTAGTGTCATTGTCTTTAATTTTGTAAATCGTAAATAGAGACGACTTTTGATTCAGTCAGCCTGTCGTGGTCCACTTTGAACATTGCCAGACATTGCTAATACATCACCAAACGCATCGATTCACAAACACACTCATTAAGTAACCAATGACATTGTCAGATTTCACAACGAACGTCCAAAACGCGATAACGAAACGTACGAAATATAGGTTGAATGGTTTAGTATGCTGTACTAGGTAACGTTAGTGTACGCGTTTCAATGGCAGTGGACGAAAGTGTCTTTCTGAGAGCGAAGGATCGGAGTTATAAAGGGCTGACAGAAGGTACGGTTAGCTGAGGCTAGCTAGCGTCGATTTACATTATTGGTAATGCTGTAACGCTTTGAATTATGACAGTATGTTTTGGTCCAAGGTCGTTCATGTATTTTATGTACTCTGCTTGTAATCTAAGTTTACAGTCCTTTGTAAACTCGTTAGATGTTGACTGGTGGAGTATTTGGCATTGAGCTGTAGATAGTTGCGATGTAGTTTAGATAGAAACTGACATGTCACGTGACGTACACAAAACAAAGTTAACCTAATAGGCCTATATTACAGCAAATAGGTTAAAAGGTGCTAAATCAGTTATTAAATACCCCCTGATTTCATTTGGGTGGCAAATGGTCATCTAAGACCAAACTTAAAACCAAGACCAAACTTATCTCCTTAAAACCAAAACCAGGAACAATATGCAATTTGCCTAGTAATATGCAGATATTTACATAAGAAAATCTGACAGTTTTGTAAATACATGCATAACAGCAGAATTGCTGCACTTTGCAACTAAGTATCCAACTGGACAACAGCCTCTGACATTAACTGCAAATAATATGGGTTGCATTTTCTATCTCTCTCTAAAAAAGTAAATGAAATAAAAATAAACAAAAATAGTTACAATTCTGTGAGGTGCAATTAAACGTTTAAGCATGTAGCATTGTTTTTCCCTACTGTCCATGACCTTTCTATCAGAACAAAAGCCTCAGATGATTGCTTAACTTAAATTCGCATTGAATATTGTGATGTAAATCATAGTGAATGGATTACCATAGCTTTTTTGACGGAAAATTATGAGACCAAAATTATAAACATACATTCATAGATAAATTGTTCACAATAACATCAATAAGATGCATTTAGAAAATAGATTTATAATTTTCTATTTGTGCCGACTTTAACCTTTGATTTGGTGTTTTTCAGTGTGTAAGTGTTTTGTGTCCCTGTGTGCTTCCTCAGCTTGACTGTTTATGTAAATCCAGTCTGAAATCTTCATCTCAGACTAATTTCTTGCTTATTCTTTGCTTTGCACTGGCAGTGTTGACATCTGCAACTTTTTTCCTTTTTTTTTGTGTGAAAAACCTACAGCAGTGATTGTTAGTGGATGCTGTGAGTTGAGTTGATATTTTAATGCTTTATCACAGGAGGCTTTTATCTTGACTTATGATTAGGTTAGCAGTATTTGAAAGCTCTGGGAGTCATCTGAGATATCCCTCTGATTTATGTTTGCTGAAAGAGGCTTGTGCTTATCGGCTGTCATGGGAGCTTTGTCTGTTCCTCTCAATTCATGTTGTTTAAAGTTGCCTGAAAATAGTTTCCAGTCTCTGGGGACTGCACATGAAAGAGTTAGACAACAAACACGATTCCAGGCAGCAGATGGTACATTTTAAATGCTTTTTGAGTTGGTCAGAAATCATGTGTTTTTATTTTATTTATTTTAACCAGGTTTTGTGCTTTCCCGAAGAGAAGCTCGAAGCGTAGCAAACACTTCATATTGTTAGAATGACAAAACGATTGGAACAACATGGTTGCTCCATAGGGACTGAGGTTGAAACCTCATGGGCTTCATTACTAATTAAAATGCAGCTCATTTGGAAAGTGTTTTTGAATTGGAAGTTTTTTAATAAAATGACACAATAGGTTTGGTATCCGAGAACTGATTCTTATTCAGTATTCTGTTTACAATTCTGACACATGGATTCTTCCACAATGCCAATGAAATACCATGCTGAAATACGCTGACAGTTTCCTGCATTACTTATTAAATGGTGCTGCAACACCACTATCTATTCTACAGTGCTGAACAGTGTAGTGTGATTATTGAACAAATGACTCTTATGAGCCAGTTCTTTTTAGTAAATCGGAAACATAATATGCATCCAGTGTAGTCCCTAACAAATGACATGTGGTAAACTTTTAATAAATCAAAAAGCATACACCACAACCAGTGTAGCCTGGCCACAGAATGAATGACTTTTATGAGCCAGTTCTTTTTAGTGAATCAAAAAACATACACCACAGTCAATGTAGCCCGGTCACCAAATGAATGAATCTTGAAATAGTTCTTTCAGGGAATCACAAACATACACCGCAAAAAGTGTAGTCTGGCCACTGAATGAAGACTCTTATGAGCCGGTTCTTTTAAGTGAATCTAAAACATACCGTGCAACCAGTGTGGTCTGACTCCACAACAAATTACTCTTAAAAGCCAGTTCTTTTAGTGAATCAAAAACACTGCACAGTCGATGTTGTCTAACCTCCCAACGAATAACTGTTTTAGTGGGAGTGCTGTTTTAGTGTATCAAAAACATACTGCGCAACCAAAGTAATCTAACTCCCCAACATATGACTTTTATGAGCTGGCTCTTTTTAGTGAATCAGAAATCTATAGGGCAAGAAGTGTAGTCCAACTGCCAATAAATTACTTTTTTGCTGGTTCTTTGTAGTAATCAAAAAACATATTGCCCAACTCCACAACAGTCAACTCTTATGGGCCAGTTCTTTCAAGTGAACCATACAATTTACAGTTAATTCTGAGACATAAATCTTTGTGGTTACTGACTAGTTGTTCATATGACAATGTGTAGCTAAGGATAAATTGGAATCATAAAATTCTTTTCCCTGCTAGGATGCACTGTCAGGATGAGGAACAGATAGAAATTCTCTCTTCTAGCTCTTGAGGCTTGCTGCTCTGTCAAAAACCTCTTCACACACTCGGTGTAAGTGAGTATAGTGGAAAGCAAAGACAAGACTTGTATGATGTTCCCAGCAGGGGTATCTTCTTCATTTATATTTTGACCAAGTTTTAATGCTGGAAGTTTCTCAAAGAATCATGGGTAAAAACCGATTCAGAGCTGTATTTGTGCTGTAAACCCTGAGGTGTGAAATTCGACTTTTTTCCTGCCGTCTTTGTTTCCTTATAACACAAGAACTGCTATGAAGGTGTTATATACAGCTGGAGTTTCTATACGACAAGCTAGACAAACATTTCCACATGTTCCAGGTGTTAGAGCTGTGCCCTTAACTGACTCTCTCACTTGAGATAAAGATTTTTATAAATACTTCAAACAGTTTAATTGTTAGCGTCTTATGTTATGTTTAAATATGCAAAACATTATATGCATTTTCCACAAACACAGCATTAATGATTGAGATTTTTTACAGTAGATGGTTTGTCAGCCTCAGGTTATTTTCTCCTGTCCTTCCCAGATGAACAGAAGGAGTGGAACGGGCCCTTTTACTTCATCCAGGCTGCGGACCCCCAGCTTGGCTTGATGAAGGCGTGGAGGATTGGTGACTGTGATTCAGGAGGGGATGAGTGGACTGAGGAGGTCCAGCTCACAAAACAGGCAGTCCAGGCAATCAACAAACTACAGCCCAGACCTCGCTTCCTGGTCCTGTGTGGAGACCTGGTCCATGCTATGCCTGGTAAGACATCTGTTCCACTCTAATGATGCTGATGGAATGCTAAAGGATAGATTTCTCTTTTAATAATCTGAAGAACCTATTTTTTGTGCAATGGAAAGGTTCCATGGATGTTAAAGGTTCTTCATGGAAGTCTCGATGCCAATAAAGAACCTTTATTTTACAGAGTCTTGGCAAAGTATTAATAGTAAACACAGTCTGTTGGTGTTTAAGTAATTTGTAAGCAGGATGTGTGCCAAATAGGTCAGGGTGGTGTTAGAATATATTTATAGCATATTGGCAACAATATGAAGTGTGTATCAGTAGAGATTTTGCTTAATGGTGTATATTGCTGGACGTATATCTGGACAGTCTTAAAGTGACAGCAGTTTAATATACCTGGTGCTGTCTATGGTGTTATTTTGGATTAAACAACATAAGAAAATAAACCTTAAGTAGTTGTATTCAATGCATATTTTCTTCATACAGTGAAGACTATGCAGTGTTTTATTTTACATTTGATTATTCAATTTATGTAGTATTTCCATACCTGCATATTGCTACTGTTAAATAGGCCAACCGGAAAAACTTAAAGCACTTTATTTGTTTTGTATCTTTATTAATTGTGTTTGTCTTATTGTTTGTAATTTGCTCATATCTGTAATAGTAAATATAAAATAACAAAATACCTCTATCTGTGATATAGTCCTAAATTGTTCCAGTGAAATAAATTGATTAAAATAAGAATATGAAATGAATGCATTGATTAATCTGTTAATATTAATCTAACAATAATGACAAGTCTCACTGCTCTTAATTTATTTCTTTAGTAATTTATTTGCTTATAGTCAGTCACTATCTTGAAAAAAAAATCTGTTTATATAGTTTCTACCTTTGTTTTTATTTGTTGTTGCTTAAAAATTGTTTCTATATTTCAGGTAATTATTCATCTTATAATTTTTTGATGCACATGTTTAATGTTTTTTTTTTTTTTCAACACTGTCTTTATTGATTTTAGAACCTTTAACATGTAGTAAGAAAAGATAACAAAAAAGAACCCCCCCCAAAAAAAAAAATTTAATTGAAATAAAAAAAAAATATACAAAAATAAAAATACAAATGAATATTAATACATGCACATACACCTACAATTTAAAGGTGTCAAAACAACGGTACATTAATATCAGGTGATGCATGATATGCCAGGTTACACAGAAAATAGATTTGGATCAGCTTCCTTCAAGAATCCTATAAAGGGATTCCATACTTTGAAAAACTTTTCAGGTTTTCCCTTAACAATATATGTGAGTTTTTCCAAAGCCAAACAATGAGATAATTCTTGTAACCATTGTTTAAAATGAGGGCTTTCTGTGTTTTTCCAATGACGAGCCACTATAATTTTTGCTTGTAATAAACAGAATATCAACAGTTTCTTATCAGAGCTAGTAAAAGTGCACGTTACAGGGAAAATATTTAGTATACATACCTTAGGACATTTGGGAACATTTTGTTTCAATACCATGGATAAAAAGTTTAAAACTTTTTCCCAAAAATGTTCAACTTGGGGACACATCCATAAACAATGATATAAAGTTCCTATCTCTTGATTGCATTTTATACATTGATCTGGAATGTTGGGATTAAATTTATGCAGTAATTCCGGAGTTATGTATACTCTCATAATCCATTTATATTGCAGAAGTTTGAACCTCGTATTAATTGTCTGGGTTTGGGTCTTTAGACAGATACTCTGCCATTCATCTTCTGTTATATTCTCACTTATATCTTGACACCATGCCAAACGTTTATTTTCTGTATTTTCCTTGCAATTAGTAGAGATTAGTCTATAAAATAAAGAAATTTGTCTACCCCCATTAAAATGGTTTACAGTCATTTTTTCTAAAGGGGACAGATCTGGCAAGAGAGGAGAATGATGCTGTGTCTTATTAATAAAATTCCTAATTTGAAGATATTTAAAAAAAATGTGTTTTAGGTAAATCAAACTTTTGTCTTAATTCCTGAAAACTGAGCATAGTTTCATTATTAAATAAATCTCTCACCTTACTCAAACCTTTTGATGCCCAAATTTTAAATCCAGCATCATGTGTCCCAGGTGTAAAGTTAGTGTTACCCCAAATAGGGGTAAATTGTGATAACTGTGGAACCTCTCCCAGATGTTTCAAAACTTCATACCATACCACAATAGTATTTTTGACAAAGGGATTGGAAGTGGCTTTTTTCAATTTGGGGAGGGGTGCTGAGTACAAGTACAGATTCAACGGCAGTTGCCCGGATGTACAGGCCTCAATCTGTACCCAAGGGATAAAATTTTCATTCGTGAACCAAAACATTGCTGCTCTTAGTTGAGCTGCCCAGTAGTACCATTTAAGATTAGGCAACTGCAACCCTCCCCGTTCATATGGTAAATATAAAAGAGAGAGCCTCAATCTGGGACGCCGATTTGCCCAAATGAAATTGGAGAAAAGCTTCCTCATATTACTGAAAAAATTATGTGGTGGAGGCAGGGGGATTGATTGAAATAAATACAAGAACTTGGGGAGTACATTCATTTTTAATATATTGATACGTCCAATCTGAGATATTGGTAAAAGTGACCATTTGTTAATTGACTCAGTGACTAACTTAGTTATGAAGTTATAATTGCTGGAGGCCATATTATATAGGTCTGGAGAGATATTAATGCCAAGATATTTAAAACCTTCATGAGCATTTTTAAATGGGGTTTGGATGGGGGGTGTAAGACGTTCCGATTCTTTAAGAAATAAAATCATAGATTTGGACTCATTTATTTTATAGCCTGAAAAAGATCCAAATGTTTTAATTAGGCTCAATAAACATGGTATAGATGTACTTAAATTGGATAGGAATAATATAATGTCATCAGCATATAAGGCTAATTTATTTTCAAGACCATCAATTGTAATCCCTGATATATCTTTATTTCTTCGTACTGCACTAGCCAAAGGTTCAATAGCTAATGTAAAAAGGAGCGGTGACAGGGGGCATCCTTGGCGCGTGCCTCGTGAAAGCTGAAATGGTTTAGAGATTATATTATTAGTCAATATTTCTGCCATGGGACTTGTATATAAAATTTTTATCCATTTTCTAAAACAAGGACCGAAACCAAAACGGAAAAGGATATCAAAAAGGTAACCCCACTCCACCCTATCAAAAGCCTTTTCGGCATCTAGGGAGAGTAAAGCAGTATCAGGGGCTTCTTTTTTAAAGTGTATGACATTTAACACGGTGCGTATATTATGAAAAGCTTGTCTACCTTTTACAAAGCCGTTTTGATCAGGATCAATCAATGATGGTAAATATTTATCAAGTCTACTAGCTAAAACTTTAGCAATAATCTTAGTGTCTGAGTTTAAAAGACTAATGGGTCTGTAAGAACCACATTTTGTAGGATCTTTTCCCGGCTTAAGAATTAAAGTTATGAGGGCAGAACGCATGGAGAAAGGGAGTTCTTCATTATTGAATGATTCCTTTAACATATCAATCATTGGGGTTATCAATTTGTTGTGAAAAACCTTATAGATGTCTATGGGTAGACCATCAGGGCCTGGCGCTTTCCCATTACTCATACAATTAATGGCTGCAGTCAAGTCTGCTTCTTCAATTGGTTGATCCAGTGCTTTAGAGTCTTCCTCGGATAGGGATGGTAACTGAATCTCTTCCAAAAAAGTTTTGTAGAGATGGGTATTCAGTGGGGGTGATGATTTATAAAGATATTCATAATAGTTTCTAAAAGCCTTATTAATTTCAGTGGGGATCACTGTCTTTAATCCATCTATAATTTCTATTTCGTTAATCACATTTACATTTTGTTGAGCCTTGATACGCCATGCCAATAGCCTTCCGGCCTTTTCTCCTTGATCATAATATGTTTGTTTAAGTCTAGTTATATTAGCCACAGCTTTATTAGTAGAAATGTCATTCAATTCTGCTTTAAGTAACAAAAGTTCCTGTCTCAGTTCAGGAGTATCTTTTCTGAGGATTTCTTCTTCTAAGACTTTAATATTTTGTTCCAATTCTATCATTTTAAGGGTGGATCTGTTTGTCTTAGAACTAGTAAAGCTGATCATTTGCCCCCTAATATAAGCCTTAAATGCCTCCCATCTTATTGAAGCGGAGGTCTGATTTATATTACACTCAAAAAATAAATCAATTTGGTTTCCTACAAAATCAAGAAATTCAGGATTATGTAACCATTTTATGTTTAGACGCCATCTAGATGGGCTTTTACTTATATTTCTGAGAGTGTATTTCAGTGATAATGATGCATGATCAGATAAAACAATGCTACTATATTTACAATTAGATATACAATCAATCAGGTCTTTTGAAATTAGAAAATAGTCTATTCTGGAGTAAGTATGAAAAGATGAAGAGTAGCAAGAAAATTCTTTCTTTCTTGGATTTTGAAACCTCCAGATATCAGCTAAGTTAAGATCCTTTATGTATTGATTAATTATATTCCTAGTCTGAGAGTGTGAAGCGTCAATACCTGTGGAACGGTCTAAATTAGGATCTAGGGTACAATTAAAATCACCCCCAACTATTAAATTACCCTGAAGAGAGGACAAAATTAAGAAGAGATTATGAAAAAATGATGGCTCATCTGTATTCGGACCATAAACATTCACAAGATTACAATATTCGTTGAGAATCTTACCAGTAATAATAACATATCTACCGGATGGGTCACGAATAATTTTTAATACATGAAATGGTACTGATTTATGTATCAGCACAGCTACCCCTCTTGAATGAGAACCATATGATGCTGCTATAACCTGGCCTGGCCATCTTCTACGTAGTTTAATGACTTCGTCCGGCAGTAAATGAGTTTCTTGCAGGAACAATATTTTAGAATTTAGATAGTTAACTCTATTCATCACTTGTTTCAATTTAATTAGATTGCAAAGCCCCCGAACATTCCACGATGTTAGTGTAAAACTAGAATCCATTGTCATTTACAACAAAATTAAAGTAATTTTGGGTCGAGCAAAAAAGTACCAGTAAATTGAAATGTGCAAGTATACGTATATATAATATAGTAGGGTAAGGAGGAGAGAAAAAAAAAAAAAAAAAAAAAAAAAACCAACATTAGAACCATTATATTACAAAATAACCCCCAAGCACAAGCACTAACACTGAAAAAGTGCATGGCGAACATCACTTCAATGACTAGAACCCTAGTTAAGTGCTCTAACGGTCCTTTAATAGGAACGCTATGAGGTTGCTGAATTAAGAGACAAAATAAAAATCGTATCCAAAACATAAAAATCCTTTCAAAACAAGCACATGCTCTAATATTTCTGAAATGTTATGCCCGTTTAACCATAAGAAAATAAATTTACATAAAAGTCTAACAGCTCCGTTTTAACATTCTTTATCTAAATCAAAGTCAGCCCTTCCTGGACTGTGAAATCTAAAATTACCAACCTTACCGGCTTACATGGTAGTAAGTTTAAAGAGTACTTTGAAAACCTAAGAAGCCGAATAACTTTAGCGTCCTCAGACTACTCCGTGTCGTGATGTTCTGCTTCCCCAGCATCCTTTTGCAAGCCTGCGATGAATTTGTTGGCCTCTTCGGGGGAGTTGAAGAAATGACGACGGTCTCCGTGGATGACCAGAAGTTTGGCGGGGAAAATCATCCCGTATTTAATCTTCCTCCTCCGAAGTTCTCGTTTCACGTCGTCAAATCGCCTTCGTTGTTTCAACACCTCAGGCGATAGATCCGGAAAGAACATAATGTGGTGATTCTGGAACATCACTGTACCTCTTTCCCGAGCTGCTCTCAGCACTCTGACTTTGTCGGCATAGTTAAGAAATTTCAGTATCATTGTCTTTGGCCTTGACGATGTGTTCCCAGCTTGAATGCCGCTGGGTAACCTGTGTGCCCGTTCAATGATCACCGGCGCCGGGAAAGAATCCGCACCCAGAACCTGAGGGAGCCAGTTTTCCAAAAACGAAACAGGATTATTTCCCTCAACTCCGTTTGGAAGACCCAGAATGCGAATATTAGAGCGCCGGCTTCTACATTCGGCCATGTCAAGAGCAGAGGCGAGGTCCGATGTGGTTTTTTCAAGTTTGGAAACCCTTTCTCGAAGGCCGCTTAAGTCGTCTTCGGTCAGGCCGATTCGGTTCTCAGCTTCGGTAAGTCTATCAGGAAAGGAAGAGAAATCCTCTCTAACTTCTTTCACTGCTGCCAGAACATCCTTATATTGAGACAAAAATTCACTCTTCAGACTGTTTATAGCCGAAAGAATTACGCTGTTATCGGGTTGAGTTTCAGCCTCGGAATTAGCAAAGGCGCCAACTTGTGCGGTATCTGCTTCAGGCGTGGATCCTTGGTCATCCATAGCCGAATCCGTATTATCCTTTTTTATCTCTTTTCCTTTGTGGTCGCGAAGACATGTTTAATGTTTTGCAGAGAAAATATTGTAGAAAAAAACGAAGATTTTGGTTATCGGGGCTTGGCAATTATGGAATTAACTGAGAGCGTTGAAAAGCGCGGCCGTTCAGCAACCCGACATAACCTGTGATACCACATGTTTAATGTTTACTTGTGAAGGGCTTGGATGCTACAATACATTGCATTTATTAAAATAATATTTAATAGCTTTAACATTTGAATAACAAAATACTATATTTTATATTACGATTTATATATGTTTCTATTATTAATATGATTATTATGATATTATTATTATTATTATTATTATTATTAATATGATTCTTTGTAGCTAAATAAGTGTGTTTAGTTGCATATTAATTATTATTAATTATAACATTGTGCAATTTAACTGGTCTTGCTGTTGACTACTAACATTTTTGAATTGGTAGATAGATCAAAATAAAAGATTATATGCAGGTTATAAATAAGATACAGGTTCAGTTGTAGAACAAAAAGGATTGAATTTATTAGAGAAAAGGCACATCTTAAGGTTCATCTGTTTTATGTTTATGATTGAAGAGGCAAGGTTTGCATCGAGAGTCACTTTATTCTTCTGTCATCTCTAATCTTAGAGGTGGCTGTTATAAATTGGAGCTTGTGGACCATCTGCATGAGCCGACTACCTGCAATCTCGGCACTTATCTAATTGCCTCAGCTCAAAGCACACAGGGAAATAAAAAAATAACCTCTGAAGGCCAGGCGGCAGTTATTCTGCACATATGAATGTGTTGACTAGAAGTCACCTGTGAAGGTGATGAGAATGTTTGTACATTAGGTTTCAAGTGTTGGGTCTCAGAGTCAATGTTTCTTCTGCTTGAATGTCTAAAGTGACAGTACATTTAAAGCTGTCACCAAGTGAATTTAAATGACCCAAATGTTGACAGTAGCTGGTTTTTCAATGGCTGACTTATCAGATTATCCCCTTTTAGGATCCGAGGGAACTCTGAAGTATCATATTTGAATGATTTAATATGAGTCCAGGTTTGTGGCTTCCCTGCTGGATGTAATTTACAGGTCAGGTTATGATAAGCTGCCTGTAAAAGCACAGCTATGGAACTTTATGAGGTTTGGAGACCTTTATATGGCATGGCATTAACACCCATTAGTGTCAGGCCAGAAGAGCAGGCAGAGGATGCCATATGCATTACACGCCATGTCCGTCATGCAGTGTGTTTTCCCTCTCTGCTCCGCACAGGCTTCACCAGACCTACGCCACTTCCTCCTCACCACTTCTTCATTAAGCATTAGGGTTTGATAGCAGAAGTCAGTGAAAGAGAACAGCTCCCTCAAAGTTTTATTTGCCTTTTGCTCATCTTTGATCTTCAATCACAATAAAAATCACAGAAAAATAACAACATACCAGCAGACAAATAAAAGAAAAGCAGGGGTGTAACTCTGATCTGACAGTGTTGGGTGATGGTTGATTATATCCAGACAAGACTGCAAAAAACACATTTTGACAAAGCTTCTATAGCAATTTTCATTTTTGTCTCAAAGAATGAATTTTTCATTTTTGATTCAAAAGTCCACTTTTCTTAGTACTTGTTTTCTCTAGAAATGGTTTTATTAAATGTCAAGTCAGATACACAATGAAATGTGTGCAAACATTTTAATATAGAATTTCCATTTAAAGTTTATTGCCATTTTCCACTTCAGAGTAAATAAATAAAATAAAATAAAATAAGGTGATGTTATTGTGAGATAAAAAAAGAAGAAATAAATACACATTTTTAAGAGGCGTTTACAAGTCTAAAATCGCAATTTGTATGAAACATGATACGTTGTGGGATATACAGTCATGGCCAAAAATATCGGCACCCTTGGTAAATATGATCAAAGAAGGCTGTGAAAATTAATCTGCATTGTTAATCCTTTTGATCTTTTATTTAAAAAAAAATCACAAAAATCTAACCTTTCATTGGATAAGAAGAATTTAAAATGGGGGGAAATTTCATTATGAAATAAATGTTTTTCTCTAATACACACTGGCCACAATTAACGGCACCCTTTTATTCAATACTTTTTGAAACCTCCATTTGCCAGTTTAACAGCTCTAAATTTTCTCCTATAATGCCTGATGAGGTTAGAGAACACCTGACAAGAGATCAGAGACCATTCCTTCATCCAGAATCACTCCAGACCCTTTAGATTCCCAGCTACATGTTGGTGCTTCTTCTCTTCAGTTCACCCCACTCATTTTCTACAGGGTTCAGGTCAGAGGACTGGAATGGCCATAGCAGAAGCTTGGTTTTGTGCTCAGTGACCAATTTTTGTGTTGTTTTTGAGGTTTTGAGGAATATTGTACGGTTGGAAGATACAAACATGGCCCATTATAAGATTTCTAACAGAGTCGGTCACTTATTGATTTTTTTTATCTGTTGGTATTTGATAGAATCCATGATGCCATTTGTCTAAACAAGATGTCCAGGACCTCCAGCAGAAATATAGGCCACAACATCAAAAATACAGCATTATATTTCATTGTACACATGGGGTACTTTTTATCCCTGTGTTCACCAAACCCATCTTGAGTGTTTGCTGCTAAAAAGCTCATTTTTTAGTTTCATCTGACCATAGAAGCCAGTCCCATTTGAAGTTACATTCGTGTCTGATAACTGAATATGCTGGAGTTTGTTTTTGGATGAGCTAGGAGAATTTTTCTTGAAACCCTCCCAAACAACATGTGGTGATGTAGGGGCATCTTTTTGACAATTTTTTTTTTTTAAGGTTTTCTGACCCCGAGACTCAACTATTTTCTGCAATTCTCCAGCTGTGGTCCTTGGAGAGTCTTTAGCCACTCAAACTCTCCTTCTCACCGTGCATTAGGACGATATAGACACACGTCCTCTTCCTGGCAGTTTCGTAGCATTTTATGTTGATTGGAAATTCTTAATTATTGCCGTGATGGTGGAAATGGGAATTTTCACTGCTCTAGCTCTTTTCTTAAAGCCACTTCACTAATTTGTGAAGCTCAATTATCTTTTGCTGCACATCAGAAATATATTCTTTGGTTTTTCTCATTGTGATGGATAATTAAAGGAATTTGGGCTTTGTTTTCCCTTCTATTTATATTTCTGTGAAACAGCAAGCCATGGCTGGATAATTTCATGTTCATAATCACCCTGGAGTGCTCAAAATTGTGAATATGAATGGGAATATACTTCAGAGATATTTTACTCATAAGAATTTCTAGGGGTATCAATAATTGTGTCCTACGTGTATTAGAGAAAAAACATTTATTGCATAATGATTTCCCCCCTCCCATTTTAAATTCTTATTATCCAATGAAATGTTAGATTTTTGTGAATTTTTTTTTTTTTTTTAATAAAAGATCAAAAGGATTAACAATGCAGATTCATTTTCAGTCTTCTTTGATCATATTTACCAAGGGTGCCGATATTTTTGGCCATGACTGTATAGGAAAGTCACAATTTCAAGAAACAAAGTTGCAATTATTATTCTTTGGAAACAGGTGGCTTTCATAGTATTATTATTATTATTATTATTATTTTTTTTTTATTATTTTTTTTTTTTAAATTAGCATCTTACCTTTCACCCTAACATCTCCTAATTGTCCTATTATTAATTATTTATTGTTAAATATCAAATCAGATACATGTACAAACTTATGCAGTATATATATTTTTTTAATTTAGTGACATTTTATACTATATGCAAGCCAGTTTTTGCCTCAGAGTATACAAACAAAAAAGTAAAGGGTTATCAATAAAAATGAAAAATTAAAACTCATATTTTAAGACACAATTAAGACACATAAAATCACAACTGCGAGTTATAAGTCATGCAGTGAGATATTAAGTCACAATGTTTACTTGTGAAATGCTTGGATGCTACAATACATTGCATTTATTCAAATAATATTTAATTAAATTGTTTTAACATTTAAAAAAAAACAAAATACTATATTTTATATTTCTATTTGTATATGTTTCTATTATTGATATGATTATTATGATAATATTATTGATTATTAATATGATTCTTTATAGCTAAATAAGTGTGTTGAGTTGCATATTAATTATTCAAAATAAACATTGTGCAATTTTATACTGAGATAAAGTCACAATTATAACTATAAAACTTACCACGCTATCCTGTCCCTTAAAATGCGTACAAAAATCACCCTATTATTCATTGTTTATTGAAGTTATACTTAAAATAATTACTCATTCAGCTGATGCACTGCCGAAAAGATGTTCTTGCCTACCCTGGTGTTAACAGCAGGTGCTGTTTTATAACCACTTGTAAACATTGCATAACCTACGGTTGGTGTCTTTTTTAAGTTATACACATGGCTGGGTGCTAAATAAACTCAGTGCCATGTCAAAAACAAACAAAAAATATAGTTAAAAATGAGAAGGTAGCAAATAAGTGTTAAAATTCTTCCACTATATGCAAAAGTGCAAGTGAAAATTATGAGGGTATGCAAAGGAGAAATGGTTATTGTATGATATGCTACATCTGAGTGACCATAATAGCAATATGTATGTGTGATAAAGATCATATGTGCATTATAAAGTTTTCTGCTGTGTTGTTAGTGTTGCAGGCCCCTGGCAGAGTCCTCATTAAATGTCTGGATAGCTTGGGTGTAGGAGCTCCTCCAGAACCTCTCAGTATTGACCCCAAGGCTTTGCTAGGCTTTTCTGACTGCAGCAGTGAGAAGAAGCTGTTGTTTGGATGGCAGGGATCCGTAATGATTTTTTTTGGCCTTAGTCTTGCTCTGCTTGGTGTGGTTCTCCTGCAGGCTGGGCAGTATACCCTCTGTGATTCATTCAGACCATCACACCTTGTGCAGGTTTGGTGTAGTGCAGCTCACACAATAGACAGTAATACTGCCTGACAGGAGGCTATCAATAGTGCACCTGTAAAAGAATATCAGTATCTTGGGGGACATCCTGATCCAGGCGTTGCTGTGTCTTTGTGATCGATTTTTTTCTTTCGACTCACATGGACTCACAGTCATCCTTGAATTCTGGAGTTTCAGCTGGCTGGAAGCTTGCTGTATATTTTTGACTGAGCTTGTGGAGACATTCCACCATATTCCCCAATGGTGGAACATGTCAATGTGATATTTGTCATCTTTAAAGGGAAGTTTCAACCCAAAATGAAAATTCTGTCATCATTTACTTCCATTACTGTCATTAAAAGCCATATGACCTACTTTATTCTGTGGAATGCAAAATGAGTTCTTTACACTGTGAAAGTGGATGGTGACCAAATGATTAAAGGTAAAATAAAAGTAGCACAAAGTCTTCTCAAACCATATGTTAGCTTTGTGTGAGCAACATGTTTGTTAAATAAAAAATGTTATTCGCAAAGAGATCTACACAATTCTGTAAACTCATTCGCATTCACATGAATTTACAATGTACATTATGTCCTGTAACCATTTGTAACACACTTAGTTTAAATATGTGCATATTTACAGTAAATCACACAAATTAATCACTCAATTAATAATTGATGAATTTTCTCTTCTTTATGGCTCTGGTCACCATGTACTTACATTATATAGAAATGAGCACCTGAAACATTCTGCCTAATATCTCTTTTTTGGTTTGTGGAAGAAAAATCATACAGGTTTGGTGACAACATGAGGTGTTAGTGAAAGAATTTAAATTCTTAGGTGAAGTATCCTTTTTTATGACCATTGTATTGGCAATCTCAGGGTTTAGGACAACCTGTCAGTCAATATTTCCTTCATTAAACACGTGATGTGACTCTTCAAGCCTCATTGGCGACCAAATCTGATTTTATTTCAGCCGTTCTACCTCCTGCGTTCTGCCTGCCATAATGAACAGTGAGCGGCAGCATGTTGGACAAGCAAAGTTCGGCTCGGTAATTGAAGGGCCGCTCCATGATATCAGCACAGAATCCTTGTGAGCTTTCCGGTTCAAGGACTTCTCTTGACTGGCAGCAGGAGAGATCATCGAGGGAGGTGATTAGATTTGGAGAGCACTGAACCTGATGCTTTCCTTATGGGGACTATAAAAACGTTTGCCTGCTGCCTGTGCAAAAGTGGTTCTTTGGCTCGTAATCATAGGGGAACCGCTTTTGGTGCTTATTCTTAAAGGTGCTACATAGCACCTTTTTCAAATGGTGCTATATAGCACCATAAGAGGTGCCATATAGCACTTTGTCAAATGGTGCTATTTAGAACCATAAGAGGTGCCATATAGCATTGTTTCTAAAAACTGGTGTTCAACAGTGGTTCTTTGGTTTTTAATCATAGGGACACCTCTTTTGATACTATATGGCACATATTCTTAAAGATAAGAAGCTTTTATAGCACATTTGTTAAATTGTGTTATACCGAACCATTAGAGGTGCCATATATGACTACCATAGATGAGCCAATATGCTTCTAAATGACACTTTTACTTAAAAGATGAATGATAACTAATCGTTTCTTACCAAATTGCAGCTTTAAAGATTAAAAATCCTGTACTAAATGCTTACTGAGAAACAAAATACATCACACTTTCAAAACCTTTTAATTTATTTCTTTCAGCGGCAAATAAAATGAGTGCTGACAAGCCAGGGAATATACATATACAACATCACAATATACTGGGAGTTGTTGTTTTATACACATACAAAATAATGCAACAAGCTTGAAATATGTACATTTTTGAAGAAGAGAGAGTCCTGGTTTACATAAATATACTGTAGCCCTGTAATCAGGTAACTTTTTCGCCTACGGTCTTAGGCCTACATTAGTTCTTTACTTTGTTTGGAAAATCTAGTCTTTTTAACATTAAAGGGATACCCCATCCCAAAATGAAAATTTTGTCATTAATCACTTACCCCCATGTCATTCCAAACCTGTAAAAGCTTCGTTTGTCCTCGGAACACAATTTAAGATATTTTAGATGAAAACCGGGATGCTTGTGACTGTACCATTGACTGCCAAGTAAATTACACTGTCAAGGCACAGAAAAGTATAAAAAACGATCAGTAATGAAAATCATCAACGAGTCTCATTATCGATTAGTCGGGTCTGCCCACAGTGCACGTCCAACTTCAGCCAGTCGCGTCAAATTAACGTTACAGCACTGAATAACGCATTTCTATGGCCAAAATGCATCTAAAAATAGTCGAGGAAACAGAATGAGATGCTGCGGGAGAAGTACATGATCCAAGCTGCACAAAACATGAGAAATCTTTATTTTAAGCTTTAAGCTAATGCATTAGCGTAATGGCTTGCCTTGTCAGGCGCTTTGACAGATACGTGTGCATCCTCAGCGCAAAAATGTTCAGTTTACGGTCATATCCTTATCTGTAAATGTCACAAATTCACGCGAGCGTTTCCATTTTTGCATAAAGTTCCGTCCTGACAGTCTGCGTTAAGTTTAAATCTTTACTGAATGAGCGCCAGCGCGGCGGGCGTGTGAACTCGCATCAGAGAGGGATTAATATTCAGTGCAAAAACATTCATTGTGCTGAAATATCTGTTGTTGAACGTTAAATTAAGGTTTACAAGTCAACATGTAGTGCACGTATTTTATGAGAGTAGGAACTGTAAAGGGATAACTGCGTATAGTTGTCTGAATATAAATATCAGACGCTTCATAGGCGCCTTTTACAGGATAAAGAAATTACAGTAAACGTGACTGTGATCAAAAATTTGGTTAACACTGAGTTTGTGTTTTTATTCGTCTTTATTATTTTTATTATCTTAATTTTTGATGAAGAGATTTCAACTATAGGCCTATAAAAAAATAATTGGGGTAGTTAAATTGTTAAAAATGGGGGCTGTCAATAATAAAAAAAACTAAAAAAAATAAAAATAAAAAAACTGTCTTTAGAAAATCTTTAGTCGAGGGCAGCCCTACTAGAAAGAGTCCAGACTTCTAATTATTATTAGGCAAATAACAAATAGTAATCATCAAAAAGTTATGCATGACAATCAATAATCTTAAATATGGAAATGTGGCTTACCCATGTCTGTTATTTGTCCTAAAAATGTTAACAAGAGCTCTTTTCATCCAACTTCACAATGTACTGATGATTTTATACTCAAACAAATTTCCTTTTGATTTTTCAGTTATTCTAGCATGAACCATCTGTAACAACATTAGAGGAATAATTTACTCAAAATGTAATTCCAAACCCATATAACTCACTTTTGATGAACACAAAACACATTCTTAAAAAAAGCACCCACAAAAACTTAAAATTTAAAAGTAGCTTATGTAAATCATGTGTCATATCTTATGAGGTGACAAAATCACTTTTTAATTTTTTTTTTAACTCACTCAATATAGAAAGTTTGAGTGTACTATGAAGAGTTATTTCAAATTAATATTCGAAAATAGCACTCAAATCCAGTAAATCGACATCAAAATAACTCAAAATAATGTACAACCTTCGTGATATGATATGACATTCGGTCACGTGGCATGCAAGTTTACAATGGTTTGATTTGTCAATATGTTACAAAAAGCATTGTAAACGAGGTAAAACACTTACTTTAGGTCTCTTGTTGATAATTGTAACCTCTTTGCCTGCTCCGCATCGTGAATCAAAGCAAATGTCTCTCTGAGAAAAGTTTAGGAGCGCACATCACATAAATGTCTTTGTAAAACAATATGATGTTATAAATACACATTGTGAATGAGGTAAATCACTTACTTTTGGTGTTTTCCAAAAAGTAACAACATCTCAGTCTTCTCAGTATCACGAGTCAAAGAAAATTATGTCTGAGAAAAGTTTAGGACTGCACTGCACAAAAATATAGTTATAAAATAATATAATGTCATAAAATACATATGTAAATGAGACTAAACACTTACTTTCAGTGTACTCGGTTAAAACCTCTGTGTCTGCACCGAGAGTCAAAGGAAATGTTGTCTGAGAAAAAAGTTTTGGCCGTTTAAACGCGCACAGCATATAAATATCACTATAAATCAATATGTTATAAAATACATATTGTAAATGAGATAAAACACTTATTTTCAGTCTTTCCCTGTTAAAAAGCAACCTCCCCGTCAGCTCCGCACCGCGAGCCGCACACACAGCACAGAAATATCATTCTAAAACAATGTGATGTTATAAAATTAATACCGTGTGAATAACATAAAACACTTAATCTCTGTATTTTCCGTCCTCGTGTGCTCCGCGTCGCGATTCCCGGGTCAAAGAAAATGGCGACTGTGAGAAAAGTTTCAGCCCGTTTAGGCGCGCAAAGTACGTAAATGTCCCGGATGTAACACATTCTTCTTGTTTGATGGCGAATAACTCCTTAAGAGCATTATCGCCACCTATTGTACTAGATAACTGGTTTTGGATAATTCAACACCAGAGCTTTAACTCTTTACTGATTTTACTTTTATATGGTATGTGTAAATGAGTTACAGAGACATTTTATTTTGTGTATGTTCATTAAATAAAAAAATATTGTGTGTGTCTGTTTGTGTATATATATATATATATATATATATATATATATATATATATATATATATATATATATATTATAAATTAAAATCTGATCTACATTTAGTAAATTAAGTTTAATTTTCTGCAATTACAAAATTTGGAGTATAATGAAGTGAGGTGTGGGCAAGTATTGTAACCCATACTTGGAATTTGTTTTCTGCATTAATCCCATCCAAGTGCAAACACAGTTAAAAAACTTGGCTGGCTTAATGGCTTCTTTATGTACAGCAGTGGTGCTCTATAGCACCTTAACCCCCCCAAAGAACCGCTGAAGAACCACTGAAGAACCATACAGGTGCTTAACAGGTTCTTTATACGGTAGCGGTGCTATATAGCACCTCAACCTCCCCAAAGAACTGCTGAAGAACCATTTTTTTTTTTTAAAGTGTAGGGGACATCTCAGAAGGTGAGGGGGAGGTTTTCTTATCCATCTGTTTCCTCTTCCACATACGTTAGGTTTTTAATTGCTGTTGAATGTGGATAAAAGTGAAGTTCTCTGAGGAGCAGCTGCACATCAGTGGGCTGACCAGAGGGAAATCAGCTCTGGAAGAGCCCTCTTTTCTCTGTATGTTTAGCTGATAGAGATCTCTTTTGGGAGAGATTTTAATAGGTTTCTGTGGGATTTGGCACTGCTGGGAGAAATTGGGGACCTGTTGAAATTGAATGTTACATAACTTAGAGAGAAAGTCAAAGTGAGGCTCAGATTCACATATTGGGAAATGGCATTGACCACAAAGTAAGAGTAGTAATTGGCCTATTCACACCAAGAACACTTGCTTTTTTCAAGGAACAAAAAAGAAGTTAATTTGATTTATTTATTTGAAAGCATAATAAAAAAATATTTAATTTATTAATAAGTATTATCTTTTTTTTATCATTTTATATATATATATATATATATATATATATATATATATATATATATATATTTATATATTTTTAAACCTGTAAAAAAAAATGGAGTTGTAAGGACATTTATTTTGTTGTTGTTGTTGGCTTTTTTTCTGTGGCTATAGAAATTATTAATCATTGTCACTTTGTCTAATGGAAAAGATCTGTGTAACAATTACCTCTTTGTTTTGTGTAAACAGCTAAAATAATACATTATTCCAAACAATCGCCATCATGACAGGAATTACCATTTGTATCTATAACATTTAAAATAACATTTACATCTAGCATACCAATTCTTTATGTTATCTCAGATTCTCTTGCATTCTGTCTTTGCATGTGTGTGAGAAAAAAAAGGGCACAACATTTTTAGCCTCTAACTCAATCTTTGGCAATAAAATATAACAATTTACTAGCCAGTGGCTAATGACAGCCATTCTTTATCCTCCTGGCGTGCAATTTGGTTGCATATGTGAGTGATTTGCTCGCATTGTAGAGGGTTGCTTGATAATAATCTACAAAAAATGTATCCAAATTTTTAGTAAGGTTAATTCTGTCCATAGACTAGAATCATGCTCTGTTGGTTTAGTTTTCTTTGTCTAGCATTCACAACACCACAGTCACTAATGCCAACTCTAATTTCAGCTCCGCTACTCATTGAGTTTCAAATTCACAGCAGGCAATTAGCAAGATGCCCTACTTGTCATATTAGAGGTAACCTAAGGCTGTTATTAACGAGCTTCAAAACTCAACGTTTGACAGTCTGCCTTTACTTTAGAGAAATGCGGTTATACCGAATGCTTCCCTATCTTCTGTATGAAACAGAAACTTTATTCTGAATCCTCCACATATTGCCTGCTTCAGTATTCTTTTGAAGATGGAAGGAGCCATTGAAGATAGTATTTATATACTATCACATGCTCATCTGGCGCTGCATCTGATTTTCCACTGAAAACCGACTGTTCCTGCTATGTTCATTGCTGCTGTGCTCAATATTGCTCCGGAGGATTTAACTGTAGTTTTTTATGTATATAGTCTTTTCTGCTCCTCTGTGCATATTATTCCACAAAAAAATCTAAATATATTGTGTGTGTGTGTGTGTGTGTGTATATATATATATAGTTTGAGATAATGTGTGCAAATATTTAAAAATCAAATATTTAAAAAATTTAAAAAAATAAATAGAGACAGTTTGCTCTGCCTAAAACCAAACCCCAAATATCCTGTTGTGGAAATGGTTCTCATTACAGAATTAAATTGGGTTGCAGATGCTGTTTTTGGACTTTTTAAAATGAAGCTTTTCAACCAAGAAAAATCTCTTTTTATTTTCAGGATGTCCGTTCAGAGAAGAACAGGTTAAGGACCTCAAAGAAGCACTGAGAGGCACTGACCCCGACATTCCTCTTGTGTTCGTCAGCGGCAACCACGATCTTGGCAACACACCCACTCCGGAGAGCGTGGAGCAGTTCTGCCACGACTGGGGCGATGATTACTTCAGTTTTTGGGTGGGTGGGGTGTTGTGTTTGGTGTTGAACTCTCAATTCTTCTTCGACTCATCAGGCTGTCCTGAGTTAATGGAGGCCCATGAGGTCTGGCTGGAGAGCCAGCTCCAGAGAGCCATCCAGACCCCCTCTCGCCACGTGCTTGTTTTCCAGCACATTCCGCTCTTCCTCTGTACACCCGATGAAGAGGATGACTACTTCAACCTGCAGAGGGGAATCAGAGAGCGCTTGATCCAGAGATTCAAACAAGCAGGTGAGAAGAAAGCACTTGAGCCTTACACATCAAACAAGACAAGTGGCAAGTGTTCATACCTGACAGAGTAAAGTATCGAAGAGTGCTCTCTCATTTAGCCTTTTCCCAAAAATGTGTTAAATAGTAATCAAATTTTTTTTCCCAACATTTTTATTTCATTTTATGCATGTATCTTCTTGTTCCCTTAAGAACAGCAGTACTTAAATTATATTGATTTGCATTTTTTGCATTGCTTTCACAAGGCATAAATAAACCATTTTAGTTCTCAGTTATATAGTTAGAAGTATAAATCTGCTTTTCAGTAAGTGGTTAATGCAAGCAAATTCAGCGAGTCCATGATTCAGAAGAATGACTTATGGTTTGTTTCTGACTGATTTGCCAAACGATTTGATTAATTAAAAAATTGATAGCACCCATTGATTGATTTGTTTGTGAATTAGACAGAAAGGGTAACATATCAGTAGCATATATGTTAACTAGTCTACATAACGGATCAGTGTACAGTAGGCCTACAAACAAAATAATTCATTCAGTTAGTTTTTTGTTTTTTCAGTGAAGAGTGTGAACTTTTCATATTAAACAAAACAAGTTTTCTTTGTTTTTATTCAATAGAATTGCTTTTCATTGTTTAAAAAAATAAAAAAGTGTATATATAATTTATATAAACTTTGAACTGAGATTATCGTAGGCTTCTGTTTTATCATTTGTAATGTCAGCAAAATGAGTGGAATTATGTGTTTGTTATTTTTCATTACTTGTTTTTAAAGTGTTGAATATACCTTTATTTCATTTAACCTTTATTTAACCAGGTAATCAGAGGGACTTTTTCCCTAAATAATAATCAGGGTGTATAAGACCCAGAAATTATTGATGCAAGAATGCTGCAGTAAATTTATGGTCACATGATGGAATAGTGCCTTTGTCTTGCCTATGGCTCTTTAATTATGCTGTGAGTGCCCTGGAGTGCTTTTACAGGATACATACTAAAAGCTTTACAGACAAGAAATATGCAGGTTGTCCATGCACCAGATTCTATTATGATTGTAGACTCTATAAGAGGCATGTTGTGCATAGGTTAATTATTGATCATAGAACTCAGAGCAGGTCGAATCAGAGCAGATGTTGTTTTATTTAACAGCTGGGTGGACATACACAGCATACATTACTCGATACTCTATTCTCATGTTGATATCTAATGAGCAATTTTAGAGCAAAGGGACTGCCCTTTAATTAAATAAAGATTTCCACTATTAACAGGCGACTCAGACTTTCAGCCTGAAAAGAATGAATCTGGTTGTTGCTCAAATTTCCTAAACAAGGATGTTATTATGTGGCTACAAGGAAAGAGAAACTGCAATGTTATTGTTACAGCTATCAAATGATATGCATATTTGAACTTGTCAGATTAATTCACTCTCCATTTATTTTCAGTTATACATAGTAGTTCTGACACCAGAAACCATTAAATGAGTTGCTGTTGGAAAAGTAACAAGTAAATCCAATGGGTTGAGGGTTATGTTAGCCATTAAGGAAAAAAATACAGATCTTTCTTTGTTCCAAATTTTAGTGTTCAAAAGAAACAATATATATTGATCTTTTGTATGGTCAGAGATGCATGATTGTGCATTGATACTGAAAATTGATTAAAAAAATGGGCAAAACAGAAAGATTCAATCTCTCTTGTCATGAAAAGTGACATCTTTAATATTAGATTCAAACTTTCATCTCTCGTTTTATATATGCTCTGTGTTCATGGAAATCGAGTAGAGTATAATGTAAATGAGTCGGGCGCCAGAGACACTCCACAGATACTTTCCGAACACCACTTTTACTATTTCCATTTCCACTTTCTAATTTCTCAATGATCAAAACATGAAGGATGCAAATATGAAGAATGTGCTTGAAAATAATAAACCAATCCTCTTGGAGATCAGAGATCACTGTCAGAGGAAAACACAGCCACTGCCCACAAACTCATTTTCCCGGGCTCTTTGAGCTCGTAGATTTAATATCCTGCTGCAGATTATATTTGTATGATTTAAACCGCATTTTCTAAAAGGCAGTGAGGCTGTGAGAAGATGATCTTTTTTTTTTTTGAGACATCTGCCTTAGGGGAAAACATGCTGATCACTCCAGATGTCTGTTAGCTTTGAGGTTTGTACAGTGGGTGGCATTTGTAATGAATACATATAATATACAGTTCCTGATATCACTAGCTGTTTACAGCCCTATATTCCTTTGCTGCACTAACATATATTAGTAGAATATTGTTCATCTCTAATGCCCTGTAATGGCTGTCTGTCAGGTTCTCTGCTAAGCTTTGTGTCAGTAATAAAAAATTACTGTGAAGCAGCACGGTTGAATTGTAGGGTCAGTAGTAATACATTTAAATGAGACTTTTTTTCACTTAAAGTGTTTGCATTGATTCTGATTTGAAGTTTTTAGTAAAGTTTCTTCGTAATTTAACAAGATAACCTGCATTGCGATTTTAAGAATGATATCCAATCATCAGACATTATAAGCATGTTTTATTGATATCAGGCTGTTCCTCAATATCTCCCATCCTCAGCCTCTTGTATGTTCATTTTTTATTTATTTTTTTAACTAATCTTATATGTACAGCTACCAATAAGAGAGCAGAAGTTATATCTGTTTGTTTTCCCCCACTGTCAACACAAAATCAGCAGATATATGTGGGTATGGTTATAGGGTGTTTTGAACCCCTGAATACTGGGATGCATTTTTTCACTGATATGCACAGAATAAACCCATAAGACATTTTTTTTAATTTACTTTCAAGTCTATATCCTAATGGCATCTTTTATAAGGCTGCAATTTTAGCGCTGAAGAGCCACTGTTAAGCAAAATTTATATGTTTGTGTGCTTTGTAAATACCCTAGATTGCATCTTATTGGTAAATCTACAATCTTGACAACAACACTAAACACACAAGCAGAAGGAGAGCTTGTGCTATCTTAAAAGGCAACTTGTGTTTTTGAGCCCCCATTGCATTGTGTTATAAATGCAAAACCATTTCATTTTAAATTGCCATTCAACGTTTCTGACACCGCCAGCGGTGCTATCTTGTAGTGTGTTAATGAGCAGTGATAAGCCAAGTGTTTCCTCTGCTATTTCAGCTGTCTTAAGGCTCTCATTCAGCACACGCCAGTAGAAATGAGCGCGGGATTTGGTTAATCAACAGAACGCTTCTCATCTGCTGAGAATTGTAGGTAAGCTGGCAAGCATGTTGTTTTAGGCAGACATTGAAGAATTGTCTGTTCTGTGGAGGTTACAGTGTGATGGAGTGCCTATTGTTATCAGATATCCTTTAGGAGAGGCTTGGCTGTGTTTTTGTATATCTCAAGGTCTTGCATCATTGTACGGAGTGTTTCAGGGGCTTAAAAAGATAACTAGCATCATTTGGCAAAAATGGACTAAGCAGGGTCAGTCTACAAGCCCTGGATTGCATTTGGGGTTTCTTCAATTATTATGTCTTAGATTGGTAATTTGGTTTAAAGCAATTGTTCACCCAAAACATGTTAGAATGAGACTCTAAACAGCTGATAAAAACATCATAATAATCCACAAACACGGTTCCAATCAATCACTTAATGTCTTGTGAAGCAAAAAGCTGCGTGTTTGTAAAATACAAATCCATCATTAATGCGTTTTAACTTTAAATAATTGCTTCTGGACAAAATATGAGTCCATACTCCATACTAATACAGTTTTTGTTTAGGACTGTTTTTAATTGTAAACTGTGATTGATCTGTGCATATTTCTCTCCTGATTCAGACAAGGCAAATTTTCACTGAAGAAAGACTCATATTTTATCTTGAGACAATGATTTGTTTATTATATGCACTCAGCTTTTTGCTTTGCAATACATTAATTGATGGACTGGAGTCAAGTGGGTTACTTGTGGATTATTCTGGTGTTTTTATCAGCTGTTTGGCATCTCATTCTGACGGCACCCATTCACTGCAGACTCCCCAGAGGATCCATTGTGAGCAAGTGATGTAATGCTAAATTTCTCCAAATCTGTTCCAATGAAGAAACAAACTCCTCCACATCTTGGAAGGTCTAAGCGTGAATGTTCAGCAAATGTTTTTGTTTTTGGGTGAACTATTCCTTTAAGGTAAACTGGAGATTGTAGAAAAACTTAATTTACTTTGTTTTTCATCGAACGTTGTACTGATTAATGTGGTCATAAACCACCTTTGTTTTTTTATTTTGTACTGTTCTCTGAGGTCCACTTATATTGTTATCAAGATTTTTACATTTAAAAAAAAACATAATTTAGAAGTAATAGGCTATTTTCTGTCCTGTTTTAACCCCCTTATCAGAACGCTCTGTTTGAATAGGCATGGCGGATTGTAGACTTGGGAGTAAAGGCCCACTCCTATGACTGGCTAACATTTGAGTATGTTTAACCGCATACCTTCCTCACAGATGGATGCTGCTGTGATTTAGATTAAAAATGCATAAATACTCAGTATCTGTAATAACAGACAAAATGACCACATAATAAAAACAGTTACTCGCATTTGTGTGGTGCGACATTACTGTCAGAGGATCTGACTCAGATCCAATCGGCACAGCATCATCTTTTAGTTTCAGTCTTCCTGAAAATCCTGTGTGGAATTGTGCCTTGTTTGTAAACGAATTCGCGATAAAATGAAGTGAACAAAGGACCAAGTTCTTACTCACGTGGTCTGGAACTTCTTTAAAAATCCACTATTTCCTAATTTTAGGATCAGAATGAAGGCAATACAAAGACTGTGTTTTTCCACAACTTGGCAATGCACAGTCTTTGGAGCCAACTTTATCTTTTGGTTTCTGCGTAGACCTGCGTTTCCCTCTCTCGTTATTTACACTACATGTGTGAATCGGTGGGCGGGGCTAAACAGGCAGTGATGTAGAAGCAGGCGTTGATCATCTTCTGAGGAGCCGTTGCATATCCACACTATTACACAGAACATTCTACAAGCTGTTGTTTTGGCAGACTTCCTTCAATATAAGCTGTTTTTAGACTGACGTCAGAGTTTTGCGTTCTTAGCCATTATTAAAGTTCTGTTATTTTGTAAAAATATATATAAATGTAATATTTAACACTAAAAACTAAAATTAATCATTTTAAATGCAGCAGTGAATTATCACAACATTATAATGTACAGCATGAAAACTGTATATTCATTTTTTACATTTACTAAAGTTTAACAGTTTTGTTTAATTATTAGTGTCTTTAAAGTTTGCGTAAGCATTAAATGACAGCAAAAATAATCTAAATGTAACAATTGATGAAATGAACATGAACAATTAAATCTCCAATATTGATCTAGATAGATAAATTAACAAAAAACACATATGTCTTCAAGCACTTTTTGCAGGTGACAGTCATTTAATGTATCCCTTTTAAATATGTTTTTCCAGATAAGAAACAGCTGCGCTGTGTATAGGAATCAGCTTGATTGAAATTGCCAAGCACTATGCCAGTTGCCTTTCATGCATATTTGGATTAAATCATAATTACACATTTAGAGGATCTACAGTGATAAATGGGTGTGATATATGACCAGCATAAGCAATGCTCTCCTTGCACAAAATAATTTTGTACTTCCTTCTATCTTGCTAATTATTTCTGGCAGAGTTTTGTGAATAATGTATCCCAGTGGCCTAATGACAGCACACACAAACAGGCAGAAACACACGCAACCCTCAAACTAAACCGTTAATGCAGTCTGAGTAGTTTGAATAGACGAGACTTAGGATTTACATATCATCCAAATCTGGCAGATCCGTTAGTTCTGTGGCTGGGAATAGAGACTCTAGAAGCGCGTTTAGTGTGTCTCCAGAGAACTGAACGCAGAACCTCGTCATACTTCCTTATTGGACTAGATCTCTGGCTTATTTTATGTGAATGTTTATTTTTAGTATGTACTATTCTCTCACATTCTCAGCAAATTTCACCTCTCTCAGCCAAAAGGCATGTTGATCCCTAGATACTACTATTCTTGCAGTAATGAGCCCATTAATTAACGGGCAGATAAATGGGATTTTCTCAAATGTATCTACAAGATGTGAAATAAAAAGCAATTCATGAGATATAAATAAGTCGCTGCAAGCAGTGGCCAAAATTCTGGAGGAATTTACTGTGGAAGCAGTAAAGAAGGGTGCTGCCATATTCTGTTCATAGCACTGCTGTTGGCATTAGTGCAGGATCCCAGAATTCCCAGCGGAATGTCATTTTTTGATCATCTTTACATGGATATCTTCTTATAAACATACAGAAACTACTGACTTTACAGCAAATCGCCACAACAAAATCCATCCCAGCACTGTTTGTTGTTAAGAGATCACAGCTTATTAATCAGCCTGATTACAGAACTGGTGGGAGTATGGACACACTGATATGTTCACAGCCAAAAATCACAACCGAGAAAAGAAGCGACTGCAAGCGTGCTGAGACGCTGTTGCAAAAATGCAGAAACTTTTATGGCATACAAATTAAAACAATGTCCAAACAGAGAGACGCATATTAATGTGATTACATGAACAGAGAAAAAACAGGGGTTTTTTTTAAGTCTTGAGATGATAATGGAAAAGACTTTCTATTGTAGCATTGAAAGCATAAATAAATTTTTGTTTTTTGTATTTGATAAACACTCATATAAAATTAAGGTATGTCAAATGCCTGAAAGCCCTCTTTAACATGATGTTTTTGGCCTGTTACACCTATCTTGACCTACCTTGAAGTGGCTCTTGATCTTTTTGACTTTATCCAGCAATTAACCTCATACAACAGTGTCATCATTTTGACATAATCTGTTGAACTGATATTAAATTAGTTCATTAATTCATTTTTAATTGTTTATGTATTCCTACAACATAATGGGAAAACAACTAAATAATCTCATTCCATCTTTTCAATTTTTACAAACTAGCTAGACGGCTTAATTTAAGATATATTTTTAACCCTGTTACTTTTGTCCTTATACACTTTTTCTGTAGTTGTTTCATTGATTGATTGATTGATTCATTCATTCGTTTGTTTTTGTGTGTTTGTTTGTTTATTTACTTTATAAATTTGGTCTGTTGACCCCCGGTTTCACAGACAATGCTTAAGTCTAGTCCCAGACTAAAATGCATGACTTGAGTTTAAACTGAAAGAAACGTGCACCGACTGATTTTAAAGGATGTCAGTGCTTTTGTTTTGTCTCAAGATGCACACCAGTATTGTTATTTTCTAAGGAACGTTTATAAAAGATGTCCTCTTTAAACTATGGCCTAATCCTGGCTTAACCTAAGCCCTGTCTGTGAAACCAGGGAGCTGTTTCATAAAACAAGTTTACCAAACAAGCCAGGCTTATTTCAGTTAATTTGACTTAATCTGTCTTTGAACCAAATCAACGGACAATAAGTCAGACTAACTAAAATAAACCTGTCTTATTTGGTAAACTTGTTTCATGAAACAGGCCCCATGCCTTAAAGTTTATTATTCTAGGAAAGTTTATGTAATTTCTAGGAACTTTTATTTCTAGAAAATAACAGAATAACACAAGTCAGGTTTTTATGCTGTTTATCCATGCCTCAAATATTGCTATCAAGGTTACAAAAATATCAAACCTAACATAATATTATTAAAAAAAATAAAACCTCATATTTTTAATTTGCCGTCCTGTGGTTGGCAGGCCACATTTTCTAAATGTTAAGCACTTTTTTTTTTTTTAATAGTTTCAGACTTTTTTTCAGGCATTTTATAGCAGGTTTCAGGCTGATGTGTAGTTACAGTAGATGTGTGCAGTCATTAACAGTATTGCATGTCTAATTATTCTATCCGGTAGTGCAGTAGAGAGAGTGTTCTTGGAGTAAATGACTTGTTTAAGAAATGCTTTGATTTTTCTTCCCCCTCCTCAGTTTCACATCTGACTTCTCCAGATAATTGGACACTCTTTTTTTTTTTTATCCGTCATGTTTCTGTTGCTTGTTTCCATCGAGTGGATTAGAGGTTATGATATGTGAAAGATACTTGAAATGTGCATAATCTTTCGATTAAAGTCATTTAAATGCAGTTATAATTCATCCCAATGTTTTGTTCCCGTTGTTTTAATTGGTTTTTAATTTTTGGGAAGGTTTCTGCATTATGTGCTGCATTGTGTAAGTCTTCAAGTGTCAAGGTATTTGTAATTATGTTTGTTTGTGTTTGTTTCATTAGCAGTGTCCAACAGAGCATGCAGATAGCTGTCATGTGCATGTGGAACAAGAACAACTTGTGAAATTTAGATGAACTCTGACAGCAAGCAGCAGTCTGTAATTATACCTCTCAGCATTGTGTTCTGTCATAATCATTTTCTCCTTTCTTCTTCTATGTATTTTGGTGTGCCGTCTCCTGTCTTGCCATCATCCCTGTGGTTTTTGGCACCTTTGCGCTGTCTGAATGAGAAATTCATGTGAAATTTCGTTTCCTGTATCCAAATGCATCCATTACCTCGGTATGGGGGTACCACCTTTTCAGAATTCTCTTCAGAAAAGAAACCTCAGCTGAACTGTGGAAGGGCCACCTTCAGCCTCATGCCCCTCACAAAAGAGAGAGCTCATTTGTGTCTCTCACACACGGTGACTTGTTTGATGAACTATAGTGATTCTGCATTCATTCCTGAATGGCAGAGCCTCAGCCACTGCTGCAGGGGAGAGATGAGAAGCTTCACAATGGTTATGCAGATGGACGAGAGACTGCCCTTGCCTATGTGGATTTGCAGTCGGGTCTACCAGTGTGGAGACATAGTCAATCAGACATGAAATGCAGATGATTCAGTGACAGTGTTGAGCTCATAGCCTCAAAATGTAGTCTTTTGCATAAATGTGCTCCACATTACAGCTCATGCTGGTCAAGAACTGACTACTTAGAATGGAACAGACTATCTGACTAACATCTATGCAATACTTTTCAAAAGAGTGGGGTCGGAAAGATTTGTTAATATTTTTGAAAGAAATCTCTTATGCTAATCAAGGCTGCGTTTATTTGATTAAGAATATAGTAAAAACAGTAACATTGTGAAATTTTACAATTGTGAAATATTACAATTTAAATAGCATTTTAATATGTTAATATAATAATATATACTGTAATGTGTACATATAAATTAATATAATACACATCATAAAAGATTATAATCTATTATTATTAATACATTTTAGAATATAATTTATTCCTGTGATGGCAAAGCTGAATTCTCATAAGCCATTACTCCAGTCACATGATCCTTCAGAAAATATTGTAATATGCTGATATGATGCTCAATAAACATTTTTTCTTATAATCAGTGTTGAAAACAATTGTGCAACTTAATATTTTTCTTGAAACTGTGATTGAATTTTTTTCAAGATTCTTTGGTCAATAGAAAGCTTAAAAGAACAGAATTTTTTAAATATAAATATTTAGTAAAATTATAAATGTCTTTATTCAGTAAACTTTTGATCAGTTTGATGTGTCCTTACTGAATGAAGTATTTAATTTTTTTTTTTTTTTTTTTTTTTTTTTTTTTTTTTAAATCTAACTTGTCCTAAAATTGACCAAAGTGTAACCTCTGTTGGTTTTGTCTTTAAGTGCCATTTAAGGGTGGTTTATCTAAAATAGACTGTCACAATTAATGATGTGTGGAAGAAATGACTTTAAAAAATTATTTTTGTGGTAGAAATTCCCATACGCACTTGATTTAAGTTAAACTGGATGTCTCCTAACACCAAAAATTATCCTTGGGTGTCTCTGACCGCATCAACAAGCTCTGACTGCACTGGACAACCAGGCCTTAGACATTTCAGTTAAGAATTATAGTTACCCAACACCTAAGAGTGTCACACTGAGTCGAATCACGTCTCACCCCCTATGAAAACTATCACTTTGGAATAAGATTTCTAGTGTTCCACTCCACCTGCTGTGCAGCAGTAACCAGACAGACTCCAGACGATGCCTTTGAATGCTTTAATTAGGGTAGGGTATCTCATTCCAATCACAGAGAGGATTGGATTTCTACCCATCCAACAGTAACAAGTACACAGACAAACTCAGACAACAAAGTGAAAATTGATATGTAGTTTACTTAAGTACCTCAAATAAAACTGAATTTCTTTCAAGGACTTTATGTCCACTAACCTTTCAAAAGTTGGCAAGTCCAGTGATTATTTCATCCTCAAAATGACCTTGTATCAACCTGGCAAGCACACCTTGTTCAATTTATTCAATTTACAAGTTGTTCAATTTATTCAGTTTTATATAAAGAGACTTGCATTTGGATTCAAGGTATACATGATTAGAGTTTTGTAAGCAATATGCATAAAATGAATGGTCTGTGTGCATCTCTAAGACTAACGTGATCATGAATTGACTATTTTGTGTGATTTCACTGGAGAAACATTTTATTTTTAACTAGACTTTAACTATATATCTCTCGTTTCAGGGGTGAAAGCTGTGTTCTCCGGTCACTACCACAGAAATGCAGGGGGCTGTTATGATGGGCTGGATATGGTGGTGAGCTCCGCTGTTGGTTGTCAGTTGGGAGATGACGCTCATGGTGTGCGAGTGGTGGTAGTTACTGAAGATGACATCATCCATCGCTACTATAGTCTGGACCAGTTAACCGAAAGAGGAATGGACGAAGACCTGAAGAAATTGTTGGTTTGAATCCACCTGCAGATCACTAATCATGTGGTTGTATCTTCATCTTCAGCATTCATTATAGAACCTAAGCCATTGTTTGTACATTTAGAACTTTCGGGTGTGTTTTTTACAGGAACAAAAGGAGAATTACATTTGGAATACATTAGCAAGCATTAAAAATGGGAACCAGTGGCTCTTTTGATCTTTGATACTCACTCCATACTTTAATCATGCAAATGCATCTGAGAATTCCTTAAACACTGAAGTTAAATCACCTCATCATACTAATGGAGTGAGGAGATGCTAGGGTACAATGGTAGTTTAATAGTGCTGAACATTTTCGATGACAGTTTGATGAGTTCACTCCTTGCTCCTCTCTGCTCATTACTCTGAGAGGAGGAAAGAGGCGATCTCCATGGTAACTATTGAAAGACGTGACTGCGGTGACCGGGACATCGAATCACTTGTTCTGCAACACTGTCTCACTCCCAACTCGTCATATATTGACACTTGGTCAGGACCCCTTGGCGTCGCTTTTTGATGCTCAAGGTACCCCTTTAGCATCATTTTTCGAACCACAGGGTCCTCCATTGTTTTCAGTTGTTTGTCTTAATTTAATGGTTTTCATGCATTTGTATTAAATATAAATAATTTTATATAAATTTATACTTTCACTGGAGCACGTAATCCCACCTCTACCCTAAACCTACCCACTTCTGAACAACATAAAACACGTAACAGGTAAATAAAAGTACAGTCACAGGTATTTATTACAAAAACCAATCATAAACAAGCAGTATAAAAGCATTACAAACATGTCGTGTTGCATTCCAAGTCTTCTGAAGCCATACGATATCTTTATGCGAAGAAGAGAGTAAAACATAAGGTTTTAATCGCTTAAAATGATCCCGCTTAGTTAACGCGCTCACATCACATCTCATTTAAAAAGATACTCCCCTAGTATGACACAATCGGTCACGAGACACACAAGAGCCAGTGGCTGACGTAAGGCTTCTTCTGGCGGCATTTTTTTAATTCGTGCACAGAGACAGCACACAGGAAGAGCTTTACGGCGGACGGAGACGGCGATCGCGTCTATTCCTCTCACAAATCAATCGTTTTGCCTCGAAAAACTTGGAATATTAATATTTTTTTGGATAAATTATGACGGTAGTTGTATCTGCCTGTTATATCTTGTGTTTTATTAACAGATGGTAGGTTTAGGGGCAGGGGTTGGGTTACCTGCTCATAAATGTGTAAATAGTGTAATATAAATAAAACTGTTGTGACTGTTTACATTGAAAAATCACACCCCAACATATATGCAAAAATGGCAGTATTATTGCCCAATATGTAATTTAATCATGACGATAAGCCTTTTGTGTCTGCATATTGACACTAAGGGTTTCTTATTTAAAGCAATGGAGGACCCTGCACGTCGAAAAATGACGCTAAAGGGGTACCCTGTGCGTCAAAAAGCGACGCCAAAGTGTCCTGACCAAGTGTCAATATGTGACGAGTTGGGAGTGAGACTGTGTTGTTCTGTGGGTGGATCACCAAAAACATAATTGCTGACCTCACCTCACACTTAGAAGCTCCCGAAAACAGCCGGGTGTGACTGAACGAATTTGGCGGCGTGCATGCAGCAAGAAAGACATCTTAAAATGACCAAGATCTGAATCTGTGACCTCGTAGCTTCCTCACTGGTGTCATACAATGCTATAATTAAACTAAATATTTTCCAGTTTTCTCTGAATCTATCCATGTAATATTTATGTGTAATGTCTAATGCTATGATCATTCAGAGGGGTTCAGAAGTTTTCATTATAAATTATGTAATCGGCATTCGGCTTGAACTGAAAAATGAACATGATTGTCAGAATGTTCCAGTATTTGATTTGTGCTCCTTTTGCTTTAATGGTGGTGGCACTCGAGCTGCATGAACATCTGAATGACTTAACGTCCTGCGCAATAGAGTTCACATGATCAGTGTTGCAAATGTACAGTAACACTTAACAGTAAGGTCCCATTTGTTAACTAACATGAACTAGCAGTGAGCAATACAATTTTATAACATTTATTAATTGTTAAAAATACATTTGTTCTTTGTGCATGTTAGTTCAGCTTTTTATTTAAAAAATATTAGTAAATGTTGAAATTAACATTAACCAAGTCTAATAAATGCTGTAGAAGTATTGGCCATTGTTATTTCTTAACTAATGTGGTTAATAATGTTAACAAACGAAACCTTATTGTACTGGAAATTGTTACCAAATGTACTTCTTTGATTAATGACTTGGGAATCTACAGTAAGTGCAGAATCTGAAACATTCTTATACTTTTTATATTATGTTTCTTTATTTTATTTTTTCAGAATCTTATAACTGTGATTATTTCAAGGTTGAATAGAATTAAATTAGATTTTGAATTCTATACAGTACATGGTCATATTTTGTATTATACTTCAAAATGACAGCAAAATTAATTTAAAAATATAATGCTTTGTCTCTTTGTCTCTGTTTTCACAAATTAGCTTTTCATTTGAAGATCTTTGGGTTATAAATTCAGGGCTCCAGACTGCAAATAAAACTCTCACAAATATGACAAAAAATAAATTTGCAGGAATCATTTAAAATATAATCACCACTGGCAAGAGTTAGAAAAACTTTCTTTGTGTGTTTTTAATCTGACAGTCAAAAAGATTCACAGTCAGCGGTTTGAATCAGACTCAGTGAATCCTTAGAGCTGTTACTGAATTGCGAGACATTTTTGGGTTATGTTTAATGTAAGTGAACCAGAAACTGTAACTGTCAAGGTTTGTGAGACTTAAAGGGTTACTCCATCCCAAAATGAAAATTTTGTCATTAATCACTTACCCCCATGTCATTCCAAACCCGTAAAAGCTTCGTTCATCTTCGGAACACAATTTAAGATATTTTGAATGAAAACCGGGAAGCTTGTGACTGTCCCATTGACTGCCAAACAATTAACACTGTCAAGGCCCAGGAAAGTATGAAAGACATCATCAAAATAGTCCATCTGCCATCAGTGGTTCAACCGTAACGTTATGAAACTACGAGAATACTTTTTGTACACAAAGAAAAAAAATAACGACTTTATTCAACAATTTGTCTTCTCTGTGTCAGCGTAGCACCATTTTGGAGTATATCCTCTGGACGCAAACTGCGTACGCTGTTCTGTGTCAGCCGCGCCACTAGGATACGATGTTTTCATTCAAATCAAAGTGTAAACAAACGTAGAAGACGTATCCGTGAGGATATTCTCCAAAATGGTGCTACGCTGACACAGAGGAGACAAATTGTTGAATAAAGTCGTTATTTTTTTTCTTTGTGTATAAAAAATATTCTGGTAGCTTCATAACGTTACGGTTGAACCACTGATGGCAGATGGACTATTCTGATGATGTTTTTTACTTTTCAGTACCTCGACAGTGTTAATTGTTTGGCAGTCAATGGGACAGTCACAAGCCTCCCGGTTTTCATCTAAAATATCTTAAATTGTGTTCCGAAGTCAAATGAAGCTTTTACGGGTTTGGAACGACATGGGGGTAAGTGATTAATGACAAAATTTTCATTTTGGGGTGGAGTAACCCTTTAAATTTGTCTATTTACTGACTTCTTATTCATATGACAGTGTATAATTAAAGATACTTTTCACAACATATTGGCAATATATGAAACAAAGTTTAGTTTTGACGAAAAGTATTACTGGTCCAGTTGAAACGACTATAAGAAAAATATTGGAAATAAAAACTTATTTTATTTAAAAAAACAGAAATATTCTTTATAATGATATGTAAATGGCACAAATACAATCAAGATCATTAGAATTACAACATCAAATGGCAAAAAGAAATACAGTAATGAATCAGCGATACAAAAAAATACCAAACCAATATTTCAACTGGCAATAAGAACTTTTTTTTCCAAACAAGCAAAAACATTCTTACAATAGATGATTATATTTATAATGATATTCAACTACAGTCAAGATAACTAAAGTGACAGCATCAAATGGTAAAAAAAGAAAAAGAAATCACTAAACAAATCAGCGACAGAAAAAATACCACACCAAGTTTTCCTCCATTACACAAAATAGTCTTTCCCATTGCTAGCAGCTCACTGCACAGACCTGACTCAGTGAACCTAGACATAAGATGTCCCTTGTCATGTTACCTTATTTTCTCTCCAGCTTCTTCCTCTTGTATATTGAAAGCATCTTCCTGTGCTTTTTGTTCTGATCTCAAGCCCGAGGGCAAGTAATCAGCATGTCACTCTAAGATAGCATGCAGTACTCAGGGATGTACAACATAATACGATTTGTCCAGGTCAGTGACTACACCGTAGTAATGGCCTCTGTTCTTACATTGATAATTTGGATATGTCACAGTAAGTCAGCTGTAAAGAGATACACAGGTTTCTGTTATAGAAATTCAGGTTTCTTATAGACCATTGGTCAGTTTGTAAAGCAGTTTTTCTTGCCCATCCCGGTTGATCCTCACATGGACAGGCAGCATAGCATGTACATGAATTCAGTCTTGAAACAGGAGGACATTTGACATTTAGCAGGTTGGTTTTCTTCACACAGCAGAATGAACTCCTACACTGAGTAAATCACAGGGCATCAACAGCCTGACATATAAACCATCAATAATAGCCACCTGCCGAACAGCCAAAACTGCCTTTATCTTAGCTGCTATATTGAAGTGTAAACTATCTTTTATTCAACCGTTAATTCTGGTCTACTTGACCAATCAGAAAAGTAGGAAGAATTTGATTTAATATTAAATAGATCAGTTTGTCTGAATCTGTGATGGGGTATTTTTCTGCAGGTTACATCTAAACGGCAGTAGGTAGCGGAAAGTGAATGACTTTATGAGTGATTCAACTAATTAATTCTAAACATTGATTCATGACAGTCTTTATGAGCGAATCACTGATTAATTCACTCACAGATTCATTCAAAAATTCTAATTCATTTACAATCTCAGAAAAAAGGTACACGGTCACTGTCACAATACTCTAAGGTGCAAAAACTAAAAGGTACATCTTTGTACCTTATTTACTGCTAAATTATACATATTAGTACCTTTTGAAAGGATACCGACCCAGTGACATTTTTGTACCTTTTTTTTTTTTTTTTTTTTGAGGGTATAGGGATAAAGTGAGTGACTGAGTAATATGAGTGAGTCACTGAATTATTCACTTAACTGTTTCATTGAGAAATGCTGGTTCGTTCAGGAATGAAACACCACCAACAGTTTTTCTAATGCTTTATTTTAAACAGTTTGTGTTGGCAGTGCAAAACCAGGAAAAGTTGACAATTATTTTATCTAAAACGTATGTCACGCAATATTAAATTGCGAAATGCAACAACTATGCAAATGTCGGAGTTAATGAAAAGGCGTCTTAAAACCTGGTTAAGGTCATCCATGAGCATTCCCATTCAGCCAACCTACGCCTAAAATTCCCTCTTTTCCAATAAAAAAATAAAGGGTCCAAAAGTTTCTGAAGCAAGAACTTTCCACAAGCCAACACTTGAGGTTGTCAGTCAACCCTCACACAGACTTTGACAGATTGCTGTACAGTCTGCCCATCTGCGCAAGCTATTTTAGTGGAGTTGGACTGTAATAGAGTCATTTTCAGTATGCAGTGAGGTGGAGGGCACATTAGCAAAGAGATGCAGACACACACTACATCAAGATGCCTCATTGGCATTGCAAAATGACTTGGCCTATAAATACCTGTCTAAGACTATTCATTTTAGATGGATTGAGATGTTTCACTTAAAAAAAATCTCATACATAATGCCATGGATCATGTGACCTCACATATGACCATGTCTTGTTTATACCTCTTTTGATTCTTTAATTAGAATTTCAAATAATTTTTTAGCATAAAAATGACTTATTCTTACAGATGGTTTCTATATTCTACATTGTACGTGAACATTAATCCCTTTTTTACTGGTTCTTTTAAAATCCAGTAAGAATACTAATGCGGATAATCTGCCACCACATTTTATCACACCGGGCAGCCTTGATTTTCATCCTCTGCTTCAATTAGATTATTACACGATATTAATATTTGGATTAAAGGAAATTGCAAAATGGGGCTAATATTTTTATTAAAAGCACCTTTAGACTTATCAGCCACACTGCAGTTTGGTTTCAACAATAAGAGTTCCATTTTTAAATTCATTGGCACGTCTGATCAAATGGAGCAGCTGTAGTAATTTCGTAAAATATGAAATATGTTTCCACTTTCAACCGCAAAGTATTTTCTATTATTATTTGTTCTGTTGAAATGTATTTTCTGGTGACTCACAGCAGTGCATTTTAAATGTGAGACAGCAGTGAAGTCGCAACTGTGATTTTCCCAAAACACTCTGTATTACTGAAAGATCATTTATCATGTAACTAGCCAGTTTATTTTGTATCCTTGAAGCTTTAAATTCCCACAAGAATGTTCCCTCAGTGGTTTTTGAGTTTACTTCATTAAGCTTACACTTTTCTCACTGTAACTTAATTTGGTGTTTGCAAACCAAATATCCTGCAGTGTTAGTCATGTACCTAGGTGACTTTAATCCAATTTGTGGTAGGCTCTTCCTTAAAGGTGCTGTATCCCTTCAACTAATTCACAATCTCTCCAAAACCCCACTCTTCCAACATGTGACCGCACAGCTGAACACTTAAAGTGAATGTTCACCCAAAAATGAAAAATCTGTCATCATTTACTCACCCTCATGTCATTCCAAACCTTTATGACTTTTTTTTTTTTTTTTTCCTGTGAAACAAGATGTTTTGAAAATGTGCCTTTATAATTAAATTTAACCACAACATTCTTCAAAATATTGTCTTATACGTTTATCAGGAAAAAGAAAGTCATACAGGTTTGGAACGACATGAAATGAAGACAGAATGATCCCTTAAAGGGATAGTTAATACACAAAAATGAAAATTACCACATGATTTACTTACCCTCAAGCCATCCTAGGTGTATATGAGTTTCTTCTTTCAGATTTATATAAAAAATGTCCAGGCTCTTCCAAAGCTTTATAATGGCAGTGAATAGCTGTTGAGATTCAATAGTCCAATAGAAGTCCAATAAAGTGTATAAATCCATCATAAAAAGTACTCCACGTGGCTCCTGGATGTTAATAAAGGCCTCCTGTAGTGAGTCAATGTGTTTGTGTAAGAAAAATATCCATATTTAAACCTTTACAAACCATAATCTCTAGCTTTTGCTAACTGTCATATGCGTGTTCACAAGAGAGTGGCGCTCGCCGTTCCAGTGGATGACGGAGGATGTAAATTTCTAAGGCCTCAAAATTATCAACATGATCAAAACTTGGTGAAAAGCCTGTTGTACACAATCATACCTTCTATCATCTGTTAAATTATACTTTTTTAGCAAGTAAAAGGCCTTTTAGTTTAATTCTAAAAATGTCCCCCTTTAGGTTGAGGTAAACAGAGTAACTTTTATATTGTTATAGTAATATTTCAAGATGAAAACTGACTATCCATATACATTTTTTAAATCATGTTAAACTAAGTGTCAAATATGATACATCAGGCTTTTGAGCAACGTTTATTTGTACATCTCATAATCATGGTAGTATTGCATTACATTATATGTTTGCCCCCATAATAAAAACTACAGAACATTGATTGTAAAACTAAGCCTCCTAAATATCATCTTATTACCATATTATTTTGAGAAACAGAGTGACAACTGATATTTAAATGCATTTTGTGTGCGTAGTCTGCTATACTGTTGTAAAGATTTCATAGATTTAGATTACAAGTTATAAATTTTTTTTTGGGATATATAAATATCAGTGTCTGCACCAAATTGCATTCTTTTGCTCAGTTTGGTCCTCTGAATAAAACTGAGGTGTTTTTCCTTCTCAGGTATGTGCTTCATATGCTCTTATATATCATATATAGCCAAAAAATATGATACTTAAAAATAAAAAGGTTCAATAATGTGTTCCATTAAAAAAAAGATTGTTATTTCAAATGTCAGCCTTCACAGGGTTAAAGATGCAGAGCAGGAGCCGTTTACAGTGAGTCGAACATTTGGACTTGTTTTAATGAGTCATTGACATAACGCTGTTTAAGCAGCGCACCTCCTGTCACCCTTTGAAAAGACTGCTAAAATCCAGCTGCTCTCTGAGCCGGCGCCTTTTCCTGCCTCGATTAATCTCATATGCTTCTTGACATGCCCAGTCACTGCAATGCTCCACTACTGCTTGGGACGAGTGTTTGTTTGCTTCTTCTAGATCTCCCCCTAACCTCATCCTTCCTAACATGGTGATGTTTGAGAAAGGCACATATTAAACTTTGAACCAGGCGGAATAAAAGGTTCATCCTGCTTTCTTTTACTTCCACCATTAGGGCTTCCTCTCCTCAAGTGCTTAGTCAGTGACCTCAAAAAACAAAAGCTCTCTGAACAGCAGGTCTCTCGATTTTTTCCCCCTTTCAGCCACTCAGATACAATGAATGAACAAGTGGTGCTCTTTCATGTTATTTGAGGTAACTTGCGCTTAATTTCAAACAAGAAACCGGAGCACTTGATCAGTTAAGGGCTTCCTGAGATACACTCTACATGTTTTTTCCCTTTCTATTCATTTTTAGCAAATAACCAAAATAAATAACGAAAGCATCAGAGCGACAGAAAAATGCACTTAAGATTTTTGAACATAACCTTGAGAGATGTAGACCTTGAATCTTGTCTTGTCTATATTGAAAGCTAAAGTGCTGTAAGACCTTTACATTTAAAGAGTGGATAATGTACTGTACATAGAGTCTGGTTTGGGTTTAAACAGCAGTGTCGTATAGCAGTTATACATATCACATTCAAAAATGTGTCCTGAAATCCTGAAAACAACTGTAGCTGTTTGATATGGAGAGTTTCCAACTAATTCATCTGTTTGCATAGATTTTGTGTATTTGCTACAGAATATTTTTGTATAATTATGTTGATAGCAATATGAAAATGTTTTTCTCTCTATTTTCTCTAAATGCAAAAAAATAAATAAATAAATAAGATTATGCATAAAAACATCCTCGTACATGTATTCTTCATAATAGCTCTTTAAATCCATTTCCTATTTATTTTTAAGCATGCCCCACTTAAACTGTGATAAACACTCCTTCAGCAGCACTCCACACAGAAGTGCTCTACTGCTCTCTCAAGGACACTAAGTAGCAGTGCACCCACTCATAGTGATTCATGGTTTCTGCAGCCTTCTGCACAGAATAGAATAGAATAGAATAGAATAGAATAGGGTTGTGGTAAATGTTGTATGTACAGTTTTAGGACATATGAGTGTGTGTATGTGTAAATATGAGTGTGTCACTGTGTGCAGTATGAGCAATATACAGAACAATGTACAATACAGTACACAAACTGAACGGTGATAAAATGTTATTTACTGGATAGATTTTTAGCCTGTAGTGAGAAATCAGAAATGCAATAAATAGCCTACTAACTACACTCTTAAAATAAAGGTGCTTAAAAGGTTTTTCACAGCAATGCCATAGAAGAACCATTTTTGGTTCTATAAAAAGAACCATTCAGTCAAAGGTTTTTAAAAGAACCATCTCTTTCTTACCTTTTTATAATCTGAAGAAACTCCTTTCGCCATAAAGAACCTTTTGTGAAACAGAAAAGTTCTTCAGATGTTAAAGGTTTTTAATGGAACCATTTAGACAAGAAGGTTCTTCTATGGCATCGTGAAGCACCTTTATTTTTAAGAGTGTATAAACACATCTGGAAAATTGAAGAATATTTATTAGATGAAAATTAGCCTATCACAGGAAAATTAGGCTATAGGCTAACATAAGTTGAAATTCTAGATGAAAGTCATAATTATGCAATATCATAATTGCATTTTTTATCTAATATTTTCTATATCTCATAACGAGGACTTAATGTCACAATTTTGACTTGTATATAATATACAGGTGCATCTAAATAAATTAGAATGTCGTGGAAAAGTTAATTTATTTCAGTAATTCAACTCAAATTGTAAAACTCGTGTATTAAATAAATTCAGTGCACACAGAATGAAGTAGTTTAAGTCTTTGGTTCTTTTAATTGTGATGATTTTGGCTCACATTTAACAAAAACCCACCAATTCACTATCTCAACAAATTAGAATATGGTGACATGCCAATCAGCTAATCAACTCAAAACACCTGCAAAGGTTTTCTGAGCCTTCAAAATGGTCTCTCAGTTTGGTTCACTAGGCTACACAATCATGGGGAAGACTGCTGATCTGACAGTTGTCCAGAAGACAATCATTGACACCCTTCACAAGGAGGGTAAGCCACAAACATTCATTGCCAAAGAAGCTGGCTGTTCACAGAGTGCTGTATCCAAGCATGTTAACAGAAAGTTGAGTGGAAGGAAAAAGTGTGGAAGAAAAAGATGCACAACCAACCGAGAGAACTGCAGCCTTATGAGGATTGTCAAGCAAAATCGATTCAAGAATTTGGGTGAACTTCACAAGGAATGGACTGAGGCTGGGGTCAAGGCATTAAGAGCCACCACACACAGACGTGTCAAGGAATTTATTAAGCCACTCCTGAACCACAGACAACGTCAGAGGCGTCTTACCTGGGCTAAGAAGAAGAAGAACTGGACTGTTGCCCAGTGGTCCAAAGTCCTCTTTTCAGATGAGAGCAAGTTTTGTATTTCATTTGGAAACCCAGGTCCTAGAGTCTGGAGGAAGGGTGGAGAAGCTCATAGCCCAAGTTGCTTGAAGTCCAGTGTTAAGTTTCCACAGTCTGTGATGATTTGGGGTGCAATGTCATCTGCTGGTGTTGGTCCATTGTGTTTTTTGAAAACCAAAGTCACTGCACCCATTTACCAAGAAATTTTGGAGCACTTCATGCTTCCTTCTGCTGACCAGCTTTTTAAAGATGCTGATTTCATTTTCCAGCAGGATTTGGCACCTGCCCACACTGCCAAAAGCACCAAAAGTTGGTTAAATGACCATGGTGTTGGTGTGCTTGACTGGCCAGCAAACTCACCAGACCTGAACTCCATAGAGAATCTATGGGGTATTGTCAAGAGGAAAATGAGAAACACGAGACCAAAAAATGCAGATGAGCTGAAGGCCACTGTCAAAGAAACCTGGGCTTCCATACCACCTCAGCAGTGCCACAAACTGATCACCTCCATGCCACGCCGAATTGAGGCAGTAATTAAAGCAAAAGGAGCCCCTACCAAGTATTGAGTACATATACAGCAAATGAACATACTTTCCAGAAGGCCAACAATTCACTAAAAATGTTTTTTTTTATTTTTTATTGGTCTTTATGAAGTATTCTAATTTGTTGAGATAGTGAATTGGTGGGTTTTTGTTAAATGTGAGCCAGAATCACCACAATTAAAATAACTTAAAGACTTAAACTACTTCAGTCTGTGTGCATTGAATTTATTTATTACACGAGTTTCACAATTTGAGTTGAATTACTGAAATAAATGAACTTTTCCACGACATTCTAATTTATTGAGATGCACCTGTACATTACAGTACTTACCCTGAGCATGTATGTCAAACTGTGTGTGTGAGAGAGAGACAGAGAGAGTAGGGGAGAGCGGGGCACAAAGTAACACTTTTTGACTTTCTCAAATTGTGTAAATCCACATGGGGTTCAGAGTATAATTTTTTATCCACAGTAATTTCACACTTGTCTAGTACAAATATGCCGCTTTGTTTCATATTTACAGTGTATACGTTTTTCTTTATTTGCCCTCAAAAATTGGAAGTGAAATGTGACAACATGCCCCTTAGGTGGGGTAAATTGTAACATCTGAGGGGCACGTTGTAACATGACCATATGACAGTTTAAAATGTTATCTGATCTCATGAAAAAAATATACAAGACAAACTAAAATATTTTGTCAATAAAATAAAATAATTATTTATTTCAAATAAAATAATGGCGTTTTTTTAAGAATTAAAAATAATCAGATTTTTGAGTTTGACAATGAACACATTGCAAACAGGCTTGGGACGGCCACATAAACGAGCCAAAATGCTTTACATGTCTTGAAATAATAATTTCTGAACATTAAACATTGACTGTCAGTCTTTATTCACCTGTTTCTCGTCGTTTCTCATTAAAATGTATTAAAGTAAAGTGTGAATTACATCGCTAATGTCATAGAATAGCACGGCAGGGCACATTGTGGAACTTACCGCATCTGCACAACTGGAATTTAAAACCGGTTATTGTCTTCTGCTAGTTATCAAAGCATTAAAAAAATAATCTAAACTGATAAATAACAGATTGGAGATTAAAATAATAGCAGATTTGTCTCATTTTAAATGAGTAATAAAAACTGAGATGAAAAATTTACTTAAGCCAGAAATATAATTTTACTAATTTTACTATGGTAAAATAAATGTTCAGCGATATCTTCAAAAGACTTTTGAATTTTGGCGCACTTTTTTTCTCTATATAATGTTCATATGGTAACTAGTAAATACTGTAAATTTGGTTATGTTAGCATGTGTGGAAATATTTAAACCACGTGTGTTACAACTAATCCCGCGTTACTTTGTGCCCGCGCTCCCCTACACATTTCAGCTTATGTTTCTTTTTTTCTGTTGTAAAGGTTTGTTGCACATTTTGATGCCTGATGACAGGGGTAGAGGACTCCCACATAAAGCACTGTCATGATAACAGTGCTCCATCCAGAGCCAAACTGTTTCTAGTTTTGGTTTTGTTCAAACCCACCATGGAAAACACTGCATCTGAATTTGAGTGGGGAAGCCTCAGTGCTTTATATGGGAGCCCCCTACCCCTGTCATCAAGGCATCAAGATGTGCAACAAACACAACTGGAAAAAAAAATCATAAACTGAAATGTGTTCTCTCTCTCTCTCTCTCTCTCTCACACACACACACACACACAGCTTGACATACATGTTCAGGACAAGTTCTGTAATCCTACTGTGTGTGTACAGTATGTACATTGAGCACTGCTGTTCAGTTACCATGTTTGGGGCCAAATTGTATTTTTTTATACTTTTTAAAATATGTAAAACAATTTATTTTATTTGGATGAATTTGTCTGTCTTATCAGATTCACCAACTGTTATAACATCTCTAGTACTTTCCTTTCAGGAAGCCAAAGCTAAGTTAAAGCTTCTGGTTGCAAAGCAGTTGGAGAGTTTTTTTATTTTTTATTTTTTTACTGCATCAATGATACTTTAGCACAAATTTGTCTATATTCCCCAACATTAGCTCTCACTATCTTTTCACAGGCAAGTGATTTCGTCCAGGAATCTTTAAATCGAAAAAAATAAATAAATGAAGGGGTTACCTACAGCATTCATCGGATCTTTCTCTTCCAATTTACACTCCGCGTGCGCGCGCATCCATGTTGCTTAGTAACGAACGCGCTTGCGGCAGAATCGCGTAATTTAAACGGAAACAACATCATCCTAATTTCTGATTGGCTGGTAGGTGGCATTTAACTCTATAACGCGAGAGTCGAGAGAGCTATGAACTCGACAGAAAACTTACCTCCGTATTCCCTCATCCATTAACTGTATAGTAATTGTAGCGGGACAAGTTATCCCTTCTCAGCGTGAGAAACACAAGGTGTCGCGTGAGAGCGTGTGAACGGTGAATGCGTGAGTCTTGAGAGCCCTGCAAAGCTAATTTCGACTTCCCTCTGAATTATGAAATTGAGGAAAATTTTCTACATCTTTGTGACACAGACATTTACCAAGGCATTGTTTTTTCTAATGTAGTAATAATGGGCTTCCATAGCCTACACGATAGCAGTTTAGGTGCCACTGAAGTTTTAAAAAATCCAAGAGTTTAAAAAAAAATTCAATGTGTTTGTTGTAAAAAAAAAAAAAAACAGGAAGCCATAAGCAACTGAAGTGTTTCTCTTCATACACAAGTGTTTAACGAAACGTTCATGCATGGTTAGGAGTACACTTTATGTGAAGTACACTCTCCATTTTTAATGACCTGAACGAAAATTAGGAAATTGTACGAAATTACTGCTGAAAGTGCGGTAGCTGGGGAGTTTGTGTTCTACCTCCAGTGCAGCAGGTGGCGCCAATATAAACTAACGTTCTAAACTCCGCGACGTCACGTGACACAATACGCCTTTTTGAAACAGTAACGAAGGCGAGCAAAACTTGTGTAATGGGAAGGAATATGATATAGCATAAACAAAACTGGTTTTGCTCAGTTCTGTGATTTTGTGTGCACTACCGGCAAAAATAAAATAAAATAAAACAAAAAATATACATTAAATGGAAGCGTTATTCTTTAGCTCGTACTGATTAAAAGGCAGTAGAACTGCTTGTCATCCAGCAAAGCAGACACAATGAACCGGTAACGTTAAAATCTAGGTGATTATTTCAACCAGTCGCTCGTGAAGATGGCGAGCCCGCTGCTGGAGTATGAGACGGAGATGGTTGTGAGTTTGTTCAGCTCAGACGGACTGCTGATCACAGCCGAGGGGCTCGGGATCGACCGCATTCTCTTACACTTCATGAGAGTGTATTCAGAGGAGGGCAGTCTGGTGCTCCTGTTAAACACAACCACTCCTGAACAGGTGGGTCAGGCTGATTTATTATCCTTTTATGCTTCAACTGATATACAGTTAGAGAGGACATGGCAAATCAAGCATTGACAGCAGTGATAAGTCTTACGAATTTTACATTTAGCTAATTCTTGTATAATTACAGGTGCATCTCAATAAATTAGAATGTCGTGGAAAAGTTCATTTGTGTCAGTAATTCAACTAAATAAATAAATAAATAAAGTGATTCAATAATAATGATGAATGTGTGTGCCTGTTGAAGGAGTATTTTACAGAGCAGCTCCGTGCTGAAGGGGTGAGCCATCTTCCCCGGACTGTGACCAGTGATGTGCATAATAATGAAAGATATAATGTGTACACTAAAGGAGGAGTTCTCTTTGTGACCAGCCGCATCCTAGTGGTGGACTTCCTTACGGATCGAATTCCTGCTCACCTCATAACAGGTCAGTGGAAGGCTGTTGGGAAAACAACTGAGCTGTACAGTTTTTCAGTAATGTGTTGTTGGACTAAATTGTCTTACTGCGTATTTGCACAGGAATCCTGGTGTATCGTGCGCATAAGATCATCGAGTCTTGTCAGGAGGCTTTCATTCTGAGACTTTATCGGCAGAAAAACAAGACCGGGTTCATCAAGGCCTTTACGGACAAAGCCACATCCTTCTCTTCTGGCTTCTGTAAAGTCGAGCGTGTCATGAGAAACCTGTTTGTGAAGAAGCTCTTTCTTTGGCCAAGGTATGACATTTTATTTTTTGTTTTACTCTTGAGTTTTTATGATTTTTGTAGGTGAATGTTGTTTATAAATCAGGTGTATTTGCAACACTTTATCTGTTAGATTTCAAGCATCAGTAAACACAACGCTGGACAAACACAAGCCGGATGTGGTGGAGCTGCATGTGTCTCTGACTCCAGCGATGAGAGCCATTCAGAGCTCTATTCTGGACATCATGAACGCCTGCTTGAAAGAGTTGAAGCGCTACAATCCCACTCTGGAAGCAGAAGATCTCTCTCTGGAGAACAGCCTGGGCACTTCCTTTGAGAAAGTGAGAAAAGACATTTCATCATGCTATTGATCAAACTGTAAATGAGGAAAAAAATCACTATACCAAAAAAACATTAACAACAAACACAATAATAATAATAAATGACCTTAGATTTTGATCTTAAATTAACTATGATTATATTACTATTAATAAATGTTATAAATAATACAATATAAATAAATGTTATAAATAATATGATAACACTTTAGTATAGGGACCAGTTCTCACTATTAACTAGTTGCGTATTAGTATGCCGATTATTAACATATTGGCTGTTTATTTGCACTTATAAAGCACAAAGAAAACTCAGAGCTGTTACCCTGGGAAAAGGATGTTGCAATAATTGGGTGCCAATAATTGTGGCCAGCATTCATTGGAGAAAAATATTTATTTCATCATGAGATTTTCTCCCCACTTTCAATTGTTTTACTTCAATGATAGGTTAGAATTTTGTGAATTTTATGAGTGAAAGATCAAAAGGATAAACAATGCAGATTTATTTTCACAGCCACCTTTGCTCATATTTATCAAGGGTGCCAATATTAGTGGAGGGCACTGTATTCTCCATGACCATATTCTACATCCCTAATCCTGCCCAATACCTAAACTTAACAACTACCTTACTAACTATTAATAAGCAGCAAATTAGGAGTTTGAGGCAAAAATCGTAGTTAATGGTTTGTTAATAGCGAGAATTGGACCTGAAAATAAAGTGTGACCAGTAATACAATATAAATACATAAATATAATACTATTGAATAAATACATTTATTTTTTATTTATTTTAATAGTGTTTATTTGTTTTTATGAAAATAAGAGTGGACACTTCTACTTATTCATAGTATTGTGCTATGTAAAAAAATTCACAATAACACAAAAGCAAATTTTAATCATTATTATTATCATTATTATTTTAAATGCAGTAATCAAAATAATTACATTATATATTTTATAATAGTGATACAAATATTCTAAATGATAATTATATTAAATAATAGTTATAAATAAATTATTTTATTTATTTTTATATTAATTTTTAAAAAGTGCTGTATCGCTGAGACAAATATAAATATGAAATTATTTCAAAACAACTTTTAAAAAGTAAAAAGAAAACAATAAAACAAAAAAAGAAAGATAAATTAAATTATGAGTTGCTGACCATGTTTATTTTTTTTTTTTCAAATGTAGACAATTCGTCATTATCTCGACCCACTGTGGCATCAGCTGGGGTCCAGGACCAAATCTCTCGTTCAGGACCTGAAGATTTTAAGAACCCTTCTTCTCTACCTCACTCAGTACGACTGTGTCACCTTCCTCAATCTGCTGGAGTCTTTGAGAACCAACCAGAAAAGCTTCGGTAGTAATTCAGGTACAGTCAGCTGATCTGTTGCTCTATTTGAACTCTTCAGAGATGGAGCAAATTATAGTCAGTAAAGGTCACCTGATTCTTTTTTTTCCCCACCTGTTCTGAATCAGGTTGGTTATTCTTGGACTCAAGCACATCAATGTTTGTAAATGCTCGCAGCCGCGTGTATTGCATTCAGGAGTCAAAGAAGAAACTAAAAGTTGGAGAGACTGACCAGAAGCAAAGTGCCCTAGGTACAATATGTTTGATGTGTAGTGTTTCTTCTAAAAGGTCTTCACATACTTGTTTCAAATTTTTGATACACGTGCATACTAGTATCTTCTTTTCTATTTATGTATAAAACTAGCCCCTCCAATAAGAGAGCTTGTGCTTGAGAAAAATCCAAAGTGGGAAGCGCTAACAGAGGTATTACAGGAGATTGAGAAAGAAAACAGCAGCTCTGAGCGTGAACCAGGTAAAACCATTTAACAGTAAAGCATTTCATGGTAACCATTCATATGGAAAGCATCAAGTTAAATCTGTTGTCTGTACACCAGGCCGTGTGTTGATATGCGCCAGTGATGACAGAATGTGCGCTCAGCTGAAGGAATTTATCCAAAAAGGAGCAGAGCACCTACTGAATCGCCTTTATTCACGCACCATTGGAAAAGAAGATCCTCAGCCTGATTTACTGAAGCTTGACAAAGGCTGGGCCAAGAAGGACTCCGCTAAGAGCAAAGGGAAGAATAGGCGGCCGAGAAAAACCAAAACCAACTCAAAGAGACCAAGAAAAAATGAGAGACCGTCAAGAGTCTCTCAGATGGAGAGACAGGAAGATGGCGCTGAAAAGGACTTAATTGGAAACAGTGAAGATGAAGGAAGGTTGGCTGAAGAGGAAGAGGAAGAAGAAGAGATTCTTCTTGATATTTCTTCCGATGACTACTATGGCATTCTGAAAGAGCCGTTGACTGTCATTCACCCATTGAAGGGATGCAGCGACCCCTACAGTTTGACACGGGTGTTGCATGAAGTTGACCCCATGTTTGTTGTTTTGTATGATGCAGAACTCAGTTTTGTGCGGCAACTTGAGATTTATAAAGCCAGCAGGCCAGGAAAACCTCTCCGGTGTGTATATTGGCATGGAGCAAATGTATATTCTAAGAAACTATTAATAGTACTCAAAGTTTGGGGTCGGTAAGATTTTTTAAATGTTTTTGAAATAACTTCTGCTTACTTAGACTGCATTTGTTTTATCAAACATACAGTAAAAAGTAATATTGTGACACATTATTACAATTTAAAATAACCGTTTTCAATTGTAATATATTTTAAAATGCAAAATTTTGTGATGGCAAAGATGAACAGGCATTATGTCAGTCTTCAGTGGCACATGATCCTTCAGAAATCATTATATTATGTTGATTTGGTGCTCAAGAAGTGTTTATTTATATTATTAATGTTGAAAACAGTTGCTGCTTAATATTTTTTAACAAGATTCTTTGATGAATAGAAAGTTCAAAAGAACAGCATTCATTTGAAACAAATATTTTATAACATTTACAAATGTCTTTATAATGTGATTTTTGAATTTAATGCATCTTCAGTAAATAAAAGCATTCATTTGTAATAAAAAAAAAAAGTCATACTTACCCTAAACTTTTGAACGGTGTTGTATTCATTTATATATTCTTATATAAATAATTTAACTTATTTAGATAAATAAATAATAAAAAAAATCCATATTTAGATTTAATATAATGTATTTAACTTTCCTGATTGTTTTCCCCTTGTTTAGTGTGTATTTTCTTATATATGGAGGCTCGACAGAAGAACAGAGGTATCTTACAGTCTTGAGCAAAGAAAAACAAGCATTTGAGTACCTCATAAGGTTAGCTCAATATTTCCTATTTATCTGAGTTAAAAAAAAAAAGAGTTCAATTGCATTATCTTTTTGTGACACTGCTTATTTAAAATTTTTTATTTAATTTTTTTTTTTTTAAATAGGGAAAAGGCCAGCATGGTTGTGCCAGAAGAGAGAGAGGGTAGAGAAGACACTAACCTAGATCTTGTCCGCAGTCAGGAACCTGCCAATGCCGCCACCAACACCCGCAAAGCAGGTAAACCTTCATTGTTCCACCTGACGTATTCATACAATATGGTTTTGTCAGTTTAACATGTAATGTGCTGAATAATGGTTGATATGTTCAATTAGGGGGTCGTGAAGAAGTTAAAGAGCCTCAGCGAATCATAGTTGACATGCGGGAGTTCCGCAGTGAGCTTCCTTCCCTTCTGCATCAACGGGGTCTCGACATTGAACCCGTCACCTTAGAGGTTGGCGACTACATATTGACTTCAGAGATCTGTGTGGAGCGCAAAAGTGTCAGTGACCTCATTGGTTCCCTGCAGAGTGGGCGTCTTTACACACAGTGCCTCTCTATGACTCGATTCTATCGCCATCCCGTGCTGCTTATCGAGTTTGACCCCGCAAAGTCTTTCTCCCTGGTGGCCCGCAGTGACTTTCATCAGGAGATCTCTGCCAGTGACGTCACCTCCAAACTGACACTCCTCACCCTCCATTTCCCCCGCCTGAGGCTGCTCTGGTGCCCGTCTCCCTATGTGACAGCAGAGCTGTTTCAGGAGCTCAAACACGGCCGCCCAGAGCCTGACACTGCTACAGCTCAGGCCGTTACTGCTGAATCAGAGACGGTGACGGAATCCGCAGACCTCTACAACCCCGGACCTCACGACTTCTTGCTCCGCATGCCTGGAGTCAATGTGAAAAACTTCAAGAGCCTTATAAAACACGCTTCCTGTCTGGCTGATCTTGTAACGTTTAGTCAGGAAAAGCTCAGTGAGATATTGGGCAGTAGTAGCAACGCCAGGCAGCTTTATGAATTCCTACACAATCCAATGGAAGTGGTGCCTGTTCAGAAAAACAAGTATACATCGTAAAGAAGAAAAGTATTTGCATCGTATTCTCAGGTTTGGTAATTGTGCCTTGTCAAAAGGGATTAATATTCATATTTATTATGAAATTGTTGTATAAAATGCAGTGAGTGAATTATTGTATTTCTGAATATTTAAAGGGATAGTTCACACAAAAATGAAAATTCTGTCATTAATTACTCACCCTCACGTCATTCCAAACCTGTAAGACCTTCGTTCATCTTCGAAACACAAATTAAGATATTTTTGATGAATTCCGAGAGCTCGCTGACCCTCCCATAGACAGCAAGGGTCCTTACACGATCAAGGTCCAGAACGTAGTAAGGACATCATTAAAATAATCCATGTGACATCAGTTGTTCAACCGTAATTTTACGAAGCTACGAGAATACTTTTTGTGCGCAAAGAAAATAAAAATAATGACTTTATTCAACAATTCGTCTCCTCCCCGTCACCCTGGCGCCATTTTGGAGAGCATCACATCGTATGCAACGTTATGTACGCGGATACGTTGTTTACGCTTTGATCTGAATGTAAACAACGAATCCGTGTACATACCTTGTAGACATTTAAATGCAGTGATTTGGTTATTTTCATTGGTAAATTCCACTCTTAGAAAAATATTAATATTTTTGTCATGAATAAAATAAATTATTTACGTAATTATCTCTGTGTATTCAACACAAAAACGAAATTCTGTAATTTACTCACCCTCGATATTGTTCCAAAATTGCATGATGTTGTTCTTTGACTACTTTCATAAAGACTCAGTTTTTCCTTACAATGAAGGTGAATGGTGACTGAGAAGTAAAAGTAAAACAAAAATCTATATTTTTGGGTACCTTTAAACAATTCTGTGTAAATAAACAGTAATTTTATTAAAATTAAATACATTTTAATTAAGTTATAACATATACAAAAATACAGACTGGCGCCCCCCGATGGTGACTGACCTATAACACCTCTGTTTGTGTCACAGAGAATCGGCCATCTTACTTCCTCAAAAAAAAAACTTCAGTCCCAAAGAAAAACAGAATCAATCCCTGGATACATGGGTGACCACATCAAGGACAGTTATGGAGCATTAAACCAAGGGGCTACGACAAGCAAGCTAGACACAGCTACAGGGAACAGGGTAAGAATAAGAAAGACATTATATGTCAGTAAGAGATTTAATGTGTAGCGCTGTAGTTCTCGTGCTAGCGTGTTTGCTGATGTGAGGATTGAGCCATTGACAAACACGGAGCGAGACTGTCATGTACACTCGAGATATACACTCTAAAATAAAAACATAAACATGAAATAGTGAGTATTCTCGGATGAGCTTTACATGTTTGTCGCGAAAAGATACTTAATGTAGGCTACTAGCATGCTAACTTACTGTATTATGTGTAAACATTGAGTTTTGATGTTTGTGGATCAACACTGCTGTTTCACATGATGTTTATGCTGAGACAGTGGGCTTTACATGTTGAGCCCCTCAGTGTCATTTACTGTAGGCCGAGGAGGAAGGGTCTGTTGATGATTTAAGCATCTGTATGGCAGAAAGGTTAAACGCACTGGAAGTTTTTGCATCTTTTTTTTCTCCTGGTGAAACTGAAACTCCATGTGAATGAGAGTAAACAACCTAATAGATCTGCAGTCTTCAGACAACTCGTGAGTCATACACAGGTGTAACTTTATATGGGAAGATTTTGGACTAGACTCCTGGCATCTCCACTTCATGCAAGTCATGAATGTCTGAAATCAAATTCTGTAGTGTCTGGATGCAAGATTTATACTCTGTGATGTGTTTTTGATTTGAAATGTATAGCTAGCAACCAAATCGAGATTTCACATGCTTGCTTGATTTGTTGGTTTCATGCAAATTTAGATTTTACCATGTTATCCACATATCTAGATTTCTTATAAATACAGAAATCAATGTTTATTCTGTAGTCTCAGCTACTGACTATGATCCCTAAGTTTTGATTACTTAACCAGGGGTTCTCAACCTTTTTCAGACAAAGGACTTCTAGCAGAGACATACTGCATAAAATTGAGTGTTGTCTGTCCAATAATAGTGTGTTTAGTATCACATTTTTTGTATAATTATACTTATCGCGTGAGAGAGTGACACATTTAGCTCAGAGTTGTTATCATTCTTTAAATCTATGAAAGTTTTGTTAATTGAAATAAAGCTGAATATAACAAATAGAATATGAACTGTAATGTAAATATTAGATGAAAAAACTACATATGAAAATCAGAAATGTTGTAACTAACTGCAATAAAATAAGTTCACGTTTAAGTGCTAAAATGACTCAAATTAAAACTGAAATACAAATAAAGCTAAATAGAAATATAAAAAAGAAAGTAATAAAATGACAACAGTACACAACAAAATTAAAATGAAAACTGAAAATAAGCTAATTCAAGATATTAATGCGTTATTAATTTAGTAAAAAATTTTTTGCTGTACTTTATAGATATAACTTTTAATTTGTTTGTTTTGGGATTTTTTTTTTTTTTTTAAATTCATTTTTTATAACATTGGCAGACCATCCTGTTAAGGACCCTTATTTTACACCATGTCTTTTGACTAGGATGTGCACTGGCAGCTACATTAAAATACAAAAATGTACATATGCAGCTGGGACATTTCATAATGGACAAATTCTTTAGTGTACATATGTAGACATTTTATTGATCCCCCACATGAAATCATTAATGGACCATTTGTAAAAAGTTAATCTTAAAGTTTGTCATTAACCCTCTCTGAGGAAGTTGAGCACAAGCGCTGGGCTGAAGTAAACTAAACATTTATCTTGTGCCAGCCCACCTTGTTACTCTCCTCTGATCAACACATGGAAATCATTGCTTGTGTTTCCAGCACGACACATGAAAAGGATCAAGCATCTGGGTTTGCTTTTTAATTGGAGTTTGATATTTTCCAGAGTATTTAGTCATGGCTCATAGTATGCTGTCTCAGCAGAATCAGGTTCAGATCCCTGACATTAAAGCCACTTGAGACAGATTAAATGTTGGCCACTGTGAAGGAGAAGCTATTGTGCTAATAGGGTGAATGGAGAACTAGAGCTTGAGGGCACACCTTTCTAAAGAAAAACCCAAGAGTGTTGTAACTTCCTTACTATAACAATGCTTATTGCAACAGATATGAAACAAGAACTAGTTTAGTTATTAAAGTCGCTTTGTGGCTGATTGATGTTTGATCAGTATATATTGGTTCAATTAAAATTATCAAATCGTGATCAAATACTGTATTGTTGTTTTTATCAGTGTTGTTAAACAGTGTTCCTGACATTTTACACTGGTAATCCTGTAAAATATAATCCATTTTAAACTCAAACGTAATCCTTGAAATGAAATGTTGAGTTGTAGCAATGCTTGATGCAGTTTTTTGGTTTGTAATATTTGAATGGTAGTTATTAGTCACTGAAAACTCAGACTTTACTCATCCTTCCGTTGTTTCAAACCCAAGACTTCTGCTCATCCTTGGAACACAAATGAAGATATTTTGAATATTCTCTCATCATTTTTGCCCTTTCATTGAAAGTCAGGGTTTTTCCTGGGTCAAAAAAGGCCTTCGGTGGTGGCTGACGGTCATCCACACACACAATAAAAAGTAATATAATGAAATATAATGGTTTATTTAAAAAAATAATAATTATATATATATATATATATATATATATATATATATAGTTGCCAAATGCATAGGCTTTCTAGCATTAATATGATGCTACCATAGCAACAGTTAGGACAGTCCATCTCACAAAGTCGCATTTTAATTGCTACATCTGACACACAAACTTCCCGTGCAAGCGGTTCAACTAAGAATGCAGCAGTACTGAGTCAGCTAAAGGTATGATGAAATAATTTTTAAATGTTTTATAGAGGGCTAGATGATCGTATAGTTGACTATTTCGCTGTACTGTTATTTTTTTTGTTGCTGTTCAAGTTGTTCTAACTTAAAATGATGCCTCTGTTAAATGGGTCGCAATTATGTCAGGGAATTGGTCGCAGTGAGCTTGTGTTTCATTGTAAAGCAGACACAATTAAGTATTTCTGGTGGTTGTGGTGGTATCAGTTGTCTGTATTTGTGGTAAAACTAGGGCTGTGCAATTAATCAAAATTCAGTCTCAATTTCAATTTTGGCCTCCAACGATCATGAAAATACAATAATCAAGATAAAATGATTATTGCACCCCATTCCACCCCCTTTCCAGCAGTGCACTTTCACTCCTCCATAAAAGCCCATTTTCACGTGCAACTCAATAAAATCATGTAACGTGACTTTTGCAAAATGGGACGTGCTTGATTTATTAAAGTTGATTACATTTATTCATGTTTTTAAAAGTGCGAAAGAGAAGTTGTGCTGTTCCTCGGGAGGCTTGTGCTCAGAGACGAACAGAACACAGACATGTAAAGTAAACTTTTAGCTCAAGGTGCGCGCCTAAACGCTCAAATACACGCAAAAGTGTGTCACAATGCGGCGCTTAGTGAATATTCACGTTAACCCTCGTCGGTTCTGTAATAAATGAATGTAAACTGTTAATAACGAAAATATATGTGTAACAGTAAATTGGGTCAGTGCGGCTCTTAAAGTGATAGCGAATTATATTCCCGCTGCCAGCTGTGTGTTTAAGATTAATCAAATAACAAAAGACAAAGACAAAATCACTCACTGCTCTTGACAGAAGGACTTTTGTAGCTTTAATAAGAAACTAAGGAAGTTTAATTCTTACAGTAAAGACTGTTTTATTTTACCTTAGATTATTCAATTTCTGTAGTAGACTGTTTACTGAATACTTTAGTCTTGCATTAAAAAAAAAGTTTTGCTTATATGGCCCACTCGTAATCGTGTTAAATAATCGTGATTACAATATTGACCAAAATAATCTGATTATGATTTTTGTCATAATCGAGCAGCCCTAGGTAAAACTGCTGCCTATGACATATTTATTTCCTGGATGTCAGATTTTTGAATTTGGTTGCAATGCGATTTTGTTTTATTCAATACTCTGCCATCTGTATTTTCTAAGTAGCTATAGTAGGGTCATTCACTCAGAAGGCATTTTTTCATTCCACTGCCGTACTTTTCCATTGCATTTCAATGTAAATGTGCTACTCGACGTCTTTGAATGCTGCGCTCTCGTCTCAGGTCTTTATAGCAGCTTAATATATAGCATAATATTCTAAAACACGGCGCTCAAGTTCAAACAAATTAAACTTCTAAAAAAAACGTCTCTAGACCTTGCACTTTAAAAAAAAAAAAAAAAATACAAAATTAAAAAAAAGTCCACTGACCTTTCTCGCGACCAAAACATCTGTGTGAACCCAGTATTCTAATAGTTGTAGTAGTAGCAGGTTTTTTTACGGTCCAACAAATACATGAATGGGCCACAAAAGGTTTTTTTTTTTTGTTTTTTTTTGTGCTACGCCATTGCCCCCTTTCGTCACCTCAGCCTGATGACGTCTATTAGAATGCACCTATAATTCAAGTTATGAAAGCAAAAAACATCCCTGTATAGGTTTTTGATTTTTATATTTATTTAGTTAAGTAATATCACACACATGCAACAATGCCTTTTTCCTATTAAAGTGTGCGTGTGATCGCAAATTAGATTTTTAATTTTTAAGTTAATGTTGAGTGAGTTAAATTTTAGGCACATTATTGTCTGTTTTTTTGTTTTTGTTTTGTTTTGTTTTCCCTCAGATTCGCCAATGAAAACAATTCCAAACAAAGCTGAAGCAGAACATTTGTGCATGTCAGAGCAACACTGCGGTGTTTCATTCCTGAATGAATCTGTTTTTGAACTAATCATTTGAGTCAGTGATTCAATGATCCATTCATAAACACAAACACTCACTTGCTTCATTTCTAAATGAATCAGCCTTTTTAAACATTTGTTCAAAAATTATTATTTTTTTAAATGTTTACTTTTTTTGTCATTATTGTACACTCCCTATTTCCAAGCTTCAGAAAGTTTATAAAGACACTGTAAAAGTTATCCATATCCAGAAACTGATTTAATACAAGTCGTCTGAAGAGGCACTATTGCTTTATATGTTGAACAGATTTAATTTAGGCTTTGATCAATGCACATACATAGAGCTCATCAAATATTATAAACACACAAGATCCAGCATGATTGCTTAACACGCAAAATCTATTGAGATTTTTTCTCCATGTCAAACATATATGGTTGACCGATGTCTATATGTGTTTTTTGAAGCATGGAAATTTTGGTTTCGTGAACAAAAATTATGAAAGAATATTAAAAATATCTTCATTTGTGTTCTGAAGATGAATGAAAGTCTGGAATGACTTGAGGGTGAGTAATGATGACAGAATTTTTATTTTAGAGTGAACTGTTCCTTTAAGTAACTATGCCTTGATATCTCCTGACGTCAACATGAAGGCTGGTCATTTCTCAGTGTGGTGCCATTAGTTTACCTGCTTAGGTTTGAGCAAACCTTGCAGTTTCTATAGAAAACCAAGTGATTCTTTTGTTTTTTTCCTCGTGCCTTCTTAAGATGTGTTGATGTTTACTCTAATTGCCTTCAATAACTTAACTGAATCGATTGTGATAGATAATTTGGCACTCAGTGTTATAGTTTGAAGTGTATGTGGTTTGAGAGTTATATGGAAAATGGTTTAGCCATGAGCTCTAACAGGGAGGCATGCCAGAAACAGCAGACCACAGAAGCAGCACAACCCCTCTGTTTTTCTTATGTAAGATATACATTGTTATTGTAACTGTCCTTAGAGTAGAGAGATGTGCATCTCATAGATCACTGTACCACATATTTAATGTGGTGTAAGCCAGATGTGGACTGTCAGATGGCCATCTTAAGCTTTGCTTGACTGTATGTGGTGGAGGACACGCATGTGTCTGGAGTGTTCATTGACTTTTGTACAGTGTCGAAGTGTTATTATTGAATATATTTAATATTTTTATATCAATATTGCCATGGCAATTTCACAGTTTGTGGCCAGCTTGTTGCTTCGTGTTGCATCACCATTGCTTGTGGCGGTGAGTATGCCACAGATTGAGCTAATTGCATGCAAATATTCACATGGTGTGACATTAAATCATATGCTCCATAAATGTGTCCTTCCATAGAATATACATTTCTAAATAATAAACAATATTTAGTATGACATTGTAAATGAACATTAAATTGAGATACTGACAGGGAAATAGTTAATTTTATTGCTAATATTTTTTTTACTTAATATTTATTTGTACCTTTTAGGCTTAAATTTTAAAATACATTCTTAAACTTTTCAGTGTACGTAAGTTTACATTTGACCTGTCCTATGTGAGTGATTACTAAACAGTGTACTGTTGAGAGAGCGAGAGCTCCAGTAGCTTGAGTTTATTTGTGTGGGAGGCTGCTGTATCCTAGCAACAGTGACTATCAAGGACTAATAGCAGACTTCATTACCACATACAGTGTTTTGAATGTTGGCACACCGCCCTTCAAAACATAAACAATTTGTGTATTGTGTTGACTATCAACCAAAAGACCTTACAGTGTAGAGAGTGTTAAAAATTCAAAAATAAAGAGGACGAGTAGATGACATGCTGGTGTGTTATGTAAGAATACAATGAGGCTTGGCCTGCTAGTATTGTAGCTGCATGCTTTTGTGCACGAGTGTTTGTTTGCAGTATGTCATGTTCAAATCCCTGATTGGTTATTTGTTTGGCTCAGATACTTAGGGTTAGGTTTCGTTTTTTATTGTTATTTATATAGATAACATCCTGGTTTGTTGTATGGATGGGTTTACAAATGCAAAAATGTATTTTGTTAGAAAACAAGAACAAAGAAGCAAATTACAAGCAATAAGACAAAAGCTCGATTCGGACGGTAATTGTTTCTCATATGGACGTCTGTAAAAATAAATTTACATATCACCTCAGTGATAAAACTCATTGATTCAGATGGCGATTTATTCGCAGTGGAGGATTGAGTTCTGTGATCCTACAAACCCAATAATGCGCTACTCACGTGGCCAGTCATGCGATTGTCTGCTGTAAATAAAATGAATTTTATTTACAAATTTATTCTTATTATTGTGTAAAATGTATTTAAAAATACTTATGTAAAATGTATTCTTATTATTCCAAGCATATTTTATAATGTATAATTCTATTTATTTAAATCTCCTGTTTAAAAATAGGAAAACAGACACGCTATAGTTGTATATAATTATACGCGATATATATCTGTTTATAATACACATTTTAAAATTGTGTTGCATTCCTGCTTCTGCCATAATAAAGACCCATTTCGAATGCTTACGTGCTTTTCTTCTCTTTCTGCTCCCAGTCGCTGTAGTGGAGCAGTTATGAAGTATTGTTCTTTTAAATACTTTCCAGCATTTCCAGGGTGTCCGCGGGTCCTTGAAAAGTCTTAAAATGTCTTAAATAACGTTTTCCTACTAAAAGGCCTTAAAAAGTCTTAATGTCTTAAATATTTTTGGTCACATTACCGCTAAAATATCTTTTTCAGTCTGACGGACCTAATGACTGTGGTAGTTACTGCATCATCAGACAGCTAGAATTGCAGTAGTGGAATACAGGTTGACTTACTCGACCGGACAAATAGCCTGACTAAAATTTAAGTTACAAAAACATTACCAGCGAAGCATCGAAACGCGAGAATGATTCTTCTGATTTTATTACATTCTGCGTAAACAGCGATTGATAACGTATTTCTGGTATCAGAGATACAGACTCGTGCTGTCTGTCTCTTTGTGAGAGACTTCAAAACAAATGAGCATAACAGCACACAGAAAGTCAGAAGAAACACACTGAGGTAAAAATTCAAAATGTTTAGTTTATTCATAACATGATATAGTTAAGTAACACCTTGACAAGGGAGCTATTTTGCTGAATATTTTCACGATTGCAAATGTCACATTGATTTTAGTTCAATAAACAAGTAAAGTAGTCAGGTAGTTATTAAGTTACTTACATTTTAGATGCAATATTTATTTTTTTTTGTTCTATTTCTACAACAAAAATAGTTCCAAACAAAGATCACAGCAGAAGGATTAAACATTCTCCAAGCAACACTCGGCGGTGTTTTGCTACTAAATGATTCAGCGTTCTGAATGAATCGGTTGAATGACACAATGACTCACTCATTAAGTGACTTACCGCCACCTACCGGTGGTTTAGTATGTATAAAAGTATGCATTTTTTACCCCGACATTATTTATTTTTATATCCAAAAATGTATTTAAAACAATAATCTCATAACATTATTATTGAAATTGTAATTTTGCAGTGTAAATTATTTAATCTGACTGGTAACATTTGGTTTTGATTGCTTCTATTGTCCTCATTTGTAAGTCGTAGGGCTGTCGCGGTGAAGGAATTTCCCTTGCGGTAATTTTGAGTGGCTCAATAGTGCGGTTTGCGGTATTACCGCATATATATATATATATATATATGTGTGTGTGTGTGTGTGTGTGTGTGTGTGTGTGTGTGTGTATATATATATATATATATATATATATATATATGTATGTGTGTATATATATATATATATATATATATATACACACATACATACACATACATATATATATATATATATATATATATATATATATATATATAAACAGTTAGTGCTTATCCTCGAATCTGACTGGACAAGATACTTTTTCTGTTGATATTTCACCTGTGTGTTCTAGACGGGCTGTCAGTCAGTGCAGTTTCATTGTTGCGCCACAAGGTGGCGTCAAGAGACTGTCTTTGAGTGAGTCTTTTAACCGCTCATTCAACTACATGTTCAAAAACGCTGATTCACTCAAAGAGAGATGTAATGAAACACGCTGTTGAAATCATTTTAACTTTGAGCGCCACTTTTAAAGGCTCAGCTGACCAGCAATTCGTTGATACTAAGACAGATTTCGCTTTCCTTGGACATGACAACCTGTTTTCACAAATATACATGACTCAGCCTGAAGGACAGACGCAGGTAATCGCACGCGATCAGTAGATCTCTCTCTCATTCGCTGTCTGTTTAGGCTTTTTAAGTGCAAAATTACTGAGCCTCTGTACAAAACAGCATGGTACACATTGTTATCATTACTAATATTCAGTACACATGCACGAAGTGTAAAACGAGAAGTGCGTAACCTTACGAAAAAGAAAACATGCAAAAATCGCGGTTGCTGCGGTTGTTGCATTCCCCTGCGGTTATGCTCGTCAATAGCGCGATATTGCGGTTATCGCGACAGCCCTAGTAAGTCACTTTGGATAAAAGCGTCTTCTAAATGACTAAATGTAATGTAACAGCCCTATGGTGTATATTGAATTTATTGATTAATTGTAGTAATTTGACATGAAAGATGGTGCATACATTTAAAAAGGTTGAAAAAAGGTCTTTGTAAAGGTAAATAAAAATATGCAGATTGAAGTATGTAAAAGCTGATAGAACACTGAAAATATTGCTTCAGAATAAATTGTTTACATCACAAAAAATCTTGGTGATGCAGTACATTTGTGGGGATATTTTGCATATGGAATATTTTCCGCTGATATGAAAAGTTCACAGTATATCATAGTAATAAATATAATTTATGACAGCGGTGATATTTTTTTTTTCTTTTTACATTAAACACTTAAATATTACATATGTATGTAATATAATGTGGATTTCCATTACAGGTTTAGGTCTTAAATTTCATATAAGATGGTATTAAAAAGGTCTTAAAAAGTCTTAAATTTAACTTGTTCATATCTGCAGAAACCCTGATTTCAGAAATAAATATGTATGCAAATTACACCGAAGTACAACGTTACTTGACGGTGTTCAGGAGTGCTCAAAAAGGGTTTAAACACTGAATTTTGAATCGATTTATTCTCGTAAACTCAGAGATGTGGATTCGGACGGTAATTAAATTACCACACGACCTTGGTGTTTGTCAAAAAACAGTAGGTAATTCGGCCAGGGATTTTTATGAGGGTGGTGAGAGAAAAACACTGACATCCTGGATTCGGACGGCATTAAAATCACCAATTACCCCCTGCAAATGGTGAAAATCACTTACGTCCCCCTGAGAAACTATTACCGTCTAAATAGGGCTAAAAATAGAGATGAGTGCTTGAAGTTCAGGTACAAATAGTGCAAAACGCTTCAAGTCAAGTCACCTTTATTTATATAGCACTTTTAACAATACAGATTGTGTCAAAGCACTTAACAGTATCAAATTGGAGGACAGAGTGTCAGTAATGTATAATGATAAGATTAAACACTCAATTTTCAGTTAATGGCATTTCATTATTGAATTCAGAGATGTCATTGTTTAGCTCAGTTTAGTTTAAATAGTATCTGTGAAATCAAATTGACAATAATCGCTAGAAATTAAGTGTCCCCAATTGAGCAAGCCAGAGGCGACAGCGGCAAGGAACCAAAACTGCCTCTGTGACAGAATGGAGAAATAAAAAACCTTGGCAGAAACCAGGCTCAGTTGGGGGGCCATTTCTCCTCTGGTCAGACGAAACCCGCAGTTCAATTTCAACCCCAGCCATGTCAGATTGTGCAAACGGCTTATCTGATTCCGTGGTCTTGTCCTGATGGGGCATTTTAATTTGTAGTTTAATGTATTGGTTATATTTGTGTTTATTCATCATTTGAAGTTTTTCATTTATATGATTTATTCATTTGCTATAATTGTAATTGTAACATTAATGTATAGTTTAATGCAATTTAATGTTTCTCGGTCTATTTTTATAATATATATTTGTTTGTTTATTATAATTTTAGAAAAAAAAGGGAATAGTTTTCACTGTATTCATAAATACACTGGTCTTTACTAAAACTACTGTTATTCAGTGTACAAGTTCTGTTAACAGCAGTTAGTGATTTTCTCTTTTTTAAGACAAAACTGAATGTGTCCATAAGTACTCGCCAAAACAGGCATTTTGTCATAACTTTAGTGCTCTCAAACAATTAATCGTGATTAATCATATCCAAAATAAAAGTTTTTGTTTACATGTGTGTACTGTGTACGTTTATTATGTATTTATAAATACACACACATGCATGTATATAGTTAAGAAAAATGTTTTTTATATATTAAATATATTTATACATAATATAAATTATATGATTATAAATATATACATGTAAATACATGTACATATTTTCAAAATATATAGTGTGTGTGTGTGTATTTATATATTAACATAATAAATATAAACAGTACACACATATATTACGTAAACAAAAACTTTTATTTTGGATGTGATTAATCGTTTGACAGCACTACATAACTTTGTGTGTATTTGGCAGTATAAACATGATGAACTGCACAGAAGAAGTGAATTCAGGATCGCACACTGATTGTGTTCTTTTTGTTGATTGTTGAGCTTAATAATCCTTTTAATATCAAGCATGCCACATAGGGGTGTGAACCTACACTGGTCTCACGGTTCGGTTCGATTACGATTATCATGCCATTGATTTGGTTCAATTCGATATCACGATGCATTGATGATGCACTGCATCCTCAATTTTCACTTTTTCTCAATTTTACTTCCCATGTATACAAGTTTGTCAATAAATACTTGCAGTCAAATATATGAACTGAACCTTTAATTTTACCTGCTCAAAGAAAACATGCTTCTTGAATGTATCAAACATCAAACAAAACTCATATCTGGGCACAGAAGACAACTCACTCTTGTGGCCCAAACTTAACTTCCGGTAGACTTCCGCAAAGAATCAATAACAACAGCAAAGTCCCACTAGAGAAGATTATTTCTGATAATAAGCAAAATTTGTTTGATGCGTAAATCAGACGGGCTTACTGAAAATGCAAATTCATTCTCTGCCAGCAGGAGGTGCTTTTGGAGCGGGAGACCTGGTAACGGCTGTACACAAAACAGCGCTGAGCTCACAACCGCTTCTTTATCAGGCATTACAGGCAAGATGAAATGAAAATGACTTCGAAAACTTTCTGAAGACAGTCGGTTTCCTTCAGAAATACAGTGATATAAAAACACCTGCGCCGCGTTGTGATTTTGAAACGTGCAGTGCTTATTTATTCAACAAAGTCAAAGCCTTTTGGAAAATCTATTTGTGGTGGTCAGTTTTGATATTGTGGTGGGCCGCCACGAATAAATAAATGTATGAGAAACATTGCATCCCACAGCACAACAATCTGAGCCCAACGTCATTCTACTCATCACCCACTAGCCAGGGCAGCGTTTCCCAAAAGCATCGTAAGCTTAAGTACATCGTAGACCCATTGAAACCAATGGAGCTACGGTCAACTTAGGCTTACGATACTTTTGGGAAATACACCCCAGACTGATAAACAAACACAGACCGGAAGTTAACTTTGGGCCAAACGCGTGCGCCCAATGAAACCGTACTTTCTTGTAAAACATTTAAATGCAAACAAATGTCTTCTCCAGGTTGTGCTTACCAGGTTGTTCATAAAACCCGAAATGTGCCCAGATGTAGGCTTTTAAAGTAGTTGGAGCATTTTTAATTACTCGCACTGGCGTCTTGCCTCCCTCTGTCATTGTATGCTACCGCGACAAAGCACGTATGTGACAAATGATGTCAGAAAAGCATTAGTACATTATAATCGGTTATGGTCTATTACTGAACCGATACAGAATCGTCCTCGTCTGCATCGTGAATTTCGACATTCCCTAATGCCACACTTTACTTCCTCATTCATACATGTTTCTTTATCACTGAGTTGTTTTAGTCTAACTTTTGTTAGTACTAGTATGATGCTATTTGCGGTTATTATGTGTTAAAGTGCCCCTATTATGGGTTATGAAAGGTTCATATTTTGGTTTTGGGAGTCCCCAACAACAGGTTGACATGCATGCAAGGTCAAAAAACACTTTCATTGTCTTATATGCATTTATTTTAGGGCTATAGTTATCGAATATTTTAGTAATCGAGTATTCTACTGAAAATTCCATTGATTAATCGAGTAATCGGATAAGAAGTACTTTTTCTTTATTAAAGAGCAATACTAAATATACAAGAGAAAATAAGACAGGTCTCTTTAAAAGAACAAGTAATTTGTTTCCTTTTTAGAAAAATTAACATTTTTATTGCTGAAATTGCATATATTAATAACTGTGAAAACTAAACCCATTTAGTGCATTTAATTGCCATATTACATTCTAAATGCAAATACAAATATATACAAATATAAAAATCAATTTCAAATTACTTTAAAAAAGGTAAACATAGTACAACCTAAAACTCGACATAAATCAAAATCAAAGTAATAAAAAAATAATAATAAAACCTAAACATTGTGCAACTTAACTTTCAAGTTTCAGCCTAAATACAGCTCAGGCATGACATAAGCCTTTACTGTCTTCTTAGAAGGCTTTGTGGCTTTTGTAAGAGGCAAAAATTAGTGGACAGGAAGCTAACGTGGAACAAAAACAAGAGTCCATACACATTAACATTTATTAACACATTTTTCAGCAACATGAATTTAAAGTTATTTGGAGAATAAACCCTCTTAAATGTCTCTCTGCATACTTGTTTGTGTGTGTGTGTGTGTGTGTGTGTGTGTGTAATCCTTTAAAGGAGCATGTAGTTGCAAACACAGTGCTCTGTATGTAGTTACAGTAAATGGTAGGGATGCACCGAAATGAAAATTCTGGGCCGAAACCGAGAATTCTGGATATGCTTGGTTGAAAACCGAAAATGCTTAGTAATAATTATTTATTTTATTAAATAATATAAATTTTGTAAGACTTTTTAATTTAACTCAATTTTAATGACACAGAATTTAAAAAACACAAGCCAATAAAATAACCACACTTTTATTTAAAGAAAATTGGACAGAAAATATATTAATGTATTATTTTTATTCAGTTCTATGCAACAGAATCAGACATAACTGTTGTTGTTGTTGTTGTTGTTGTTGTTTTTGACTAATTATCCAAATAATGTCCTGCAAACAGGGGTTTTCCTTTCTCAAAATGCGACGGACGTGGTACCATCCTGATCATGTGCACACACCCTTCAAGTGGCTGAAACACTTTTTACACACAACATATTTTAGGTGTTATAATAATTATAGCTATGATTAAAGAAAATGACAATTATAAAGTTATGTTTTATTTTCTCTCTCCTAATGTTTTATTGTTATTTATTCTTAAAATAGCCTTATGAAATGTTTTATTTTTCCTCAGAAATTTTGTGTTTGTATCTGGTTATCAAATGAAGGCATAAAACATTAATTTCATTTATCTTTAAATTTTGAAAATTAAACGTTTGGGCAAACAAAGGGGATTTACTATTAAAATTAAAACATGGAAGAAATGTTGTGTGATCATTCCTTAAAAAATAAGGTTTTCATAATTTTAGTAGTAGTGGTAGTAGTATGTACATTCTGCTGAGCAAATATATTTCTGCTGCAATGTCTTCAAATTAAACCGGACTTTTTTGACAGGTTGCCGTGAATACCTTTAAATTTCTGTGTGTATGTGATATGACGCTAGTTTTACTCAAATGAAACTGTGAAACGCTGATGAAGTGACTCTCAGAGCAGTTCTGGAGATGTTTGTGTGTTTATGTCCTCATTGAGACGCAGACGCTGAAGTCACCGCGAGCGTCACGCGCGCTTCAGTGTGTGTGTGGTAAAGGAAAACGCATGTCTCTGCCATTCACTTATACAGAGATATGATCGCGTAATATGACTTAATGCTCATCAGATCGTGTAAATCAGTGGGAAATGAACAGAAATGATGATTCTGTGTAAAGAAACATCAAGTAAACGTATAAAATTATAAAGACCCTGGCAAAGCTACATTATCAGCACATGTGAGCAGAGCAGAGCGGGGAGCAGATCAGTGAAGGAGATTTGACCAGCGTTGTCCAGTACAGCTGTACTACAGCATGCCACAGCACAGTAACACTACTGCAAACAGGAACAAGTATACTAACGTTACATAGAAATTTCTTGTCGTCGCGTTTTTTGAGCGGACTTAGCTTTTCCGGTGAGCATGAGCGGTAACTGAGCAGAATGCACACTGATAGAGCGGAATATTGAACGGAGCGTCACGCGGCGCAGTGATGAGAGTGAATCCTGAACACTGCTGGGCGGCGCGGCATATATTTTCGGCGGCCGAAAATTCAGTGCATCCCTAGTAAATGGACTAAACGATTCTTCGAAGCACATAATTTGCCTCGATGATTTTTTGTATTCGAATTACTCGAGTTACTCGACGAATCGTTTCAGCCCTAATTTATTTTTTACCTTATTTGCTCAACGACTTCCAAACGATTCGTTCAACGATTCATTTTTCCAAACCCCTCCTTTGCGTGACGCTAATCTGCGGTGATTGGTCCGATTGGTCTCATTTTCATTTCATTATGCTTGTAATGCCTGATAAATCAGAATTTGTGAGCTCAATGCTGCTTTGTGTACAGCGTTACCGGGGAAACTGCTATTTTACTGCTCCAAAAGAGGCACCTAGTGGCAAAGAATGAATTTGCATTTTCATTCAGACCAATGCGAAAAGACCAACAAGTGGGCGGGCAATATGCTAATGTTTCATGTTGATGTCAACATGAAATGGCTTGGGATTCGTTTTTAAAAACGACTCATTTCAGTGATTCAGTCGACTCTTTCTTTTGAGAGACAATAACTTTACACACGGTGCACTTTCAGATTTAAAACTTTGCAGGATGTTTTCATTCACTTAGAGCTGTTACACACTGCGTGAAAGGTAATTTTCAAAAATCCATAATAGGGGCACTTTAAAATGGCAAATTATGCATGTATGCAAAAAATTCAACATTAGTGATTTAGTGATCAAAGAATCGCAAAAACATGGGAGTAGATGCTGCTAATGTTCTCTTTACTCAGAGGTCATATCAGGTCTTGCGGTTTTCCAATACTATCCGTCTCCATATCAAAACATGCTTTGGGATCTTTATTAGGTCAGTGACCGCATGTCCCACAATGTTTTACTCAATAGATTTTTGTGTAAATGGCCTGAGTCATTGATAACCCAGTACAAACAGCTGGAATTCGTATTTAAAACCTGCCCTTTTTTTGAAAGGCTGGATTCGACATTACAGGCAGCTAAAAGAGTCAGTTTTTTGCCTTTTTTTTTTTTTTTTTTCGGGGGCCAGCATGGTGTGTGGGGTGGCTCAGAGGTGGTTGAATGTGGAAAACCACAGGAAGAGGAAAAAAAAGGAATGGATTTTTTTTTTTTTTTTTTTTTTTTTTTTGGAAGCAGAATTTGATGTTTTATTTGCTTTAATGTTTTAAGTTAAGAAACCAAATCCATCACTGGCAAAATTGAGTTTGTTAGTTAAACAAAATCCATCACCATCCCTTTGTGCAGATTTTGTTTGAGATCAGTTGCTGAATTGATCCGCCTCTGAAATTTATATTGTAAAATTAGCAACAGAAAAATTAGCCTCTCAGTTCCCATGTGACAGGAGGTTTTGAATGGCAAGTGTTTCATGGGAATGAATGATTGTGGTTTGTGCTGATGTGGTCATAGTCTATTCTAGCATTTTACAGAACCATGGTGAGCGCTGTGTTTATGTTTTTATTGGTTTCACATCTAAACCACTGGGATGATGTAAAGTTGAGTAATGATAGGCTAGCAAACACAAAGTCTATTCATTCACCGTCTGTGGAAAAGCTCATTTTTATTGTTTGTTAGCGCTTTGATAGATGTGCAACAGCAACAACTGTATATGCCATAGATTCAACACATCCTCTCTGTTTTTGGTCATTTTTCATGGCTAAAGTGATATTACAGACCTTATACCACATCCTTGAACTATTACATCATTCCCAAACTCCCCATTTCACTTATGATTTCAAGTATTACTAATACATAGTCTGCCTAACTTTGACCAAATTCCTTTGCTTATGTTTTGCTGTTTACTTTCTCTTCACTTGAATCTATACCGACTTTGTCTTTTACAGAAGCTGAAGTGAGGAGCTTCCTGTGACCATATCGTCTGCTGATCCCCAGCGAAGCCCTTGACTCCTCGCTGAGGAGACATGGAGGACCAGGGGGATGCTGGGATTGGGGGTTTGTTGGCGCCCAGCCCACAGAGTGAGGCTGTAACCCATGAGATGGGCGAACTGTCCCTGCACCCCTGCCAGAGGTTGCCCCCCCTCAACGAACGCAAAAATGGTATGTCAGTTGCTATGATGCTGAATAAAAATGGTTGGATTGAGTCATTTACATGAATTAGCGATGCACAATATATCATTACCATCAGTTATTGATTAAAATTGAATACCCTAGTGAAAAATAATATACTAAAATGTATTTGAAATACATTTATTTCATTTTAAGTATACTACAAATACATTTACATATTTATGTACGTAGTAAAATACCCTGTAATTGTACTTTTAGTATATAACCTGGTATACTCAAAGTCTGCTAAATTAGAACAACTAATTTTGTACTTAACACACTTAAATTGTGTGGTAGTAGTGCTGAAGTCCAACTGAAGATATACTGAAGTATACTTGATTGCGCTAAAGTGGAACTATTGCAAGTATACTTCAGGTACACTTTAAATATCTTGGGTATAAAGACCGATATTATTCAAAGATCATACAATCCTCATCAATAGTGATATTAAAACACATTTTAGGTTTAATATTAAGAAATGTGCATTGTGCACAAGTAGTACTCCAAATAAAGTTTAATTATAATTTTTATATCAGTAAGTCTTGAGTGACATGTCCGTAAATATGTTAATAGATTTAAACTATACTTAGTATGAAATAAATGCATTTTAAATATATTACTTTTTTACTAGGGTGTATATTGGCTGATGTTGAATATTTCATTGTGCATAATGATTTTCACTTTTAGATTATTGTTGCCATCATCAAACCCTCATACAATGCAATGTTTCCCCTGCCATTATCTTAGGGGGCGGTTCGCCCCCCCAATGGTATTTGTAACTATTAAACCGCAAAAAGACTATTTAAATATGAATTTTGCGTGTCTCTGTGTTAATGAGTGGCGCAGACGTGCGGTTATTTTTACTACTCGTACTGAAGCGCGCGTGAAGCTTGCGGTGATATTGGCGTCTGCCGTCTCACTAAATGAGGACATAAATACATGAACAACACATCCAGAACTGCTCTGAGAGTCACTTCATGAGCATTTGACCGTTTCATTTGAGTAAAACTATCATCATATCATATGAGTTACACAAAGAAATGTAAAGATATTCACGGCAACCCGTCAAAATAAAAGTTCGGGTATCACTTGTAGACATTGCGGCAGAAATATATTACTATTGTTCAGTAGAATGTATGTAATAGCCTACTAAAATGATTAAAACCTTATTTTTAAGGAATAATCATAAAATATGTCTTCAATGTTTTAATTGTAATATTAAATCCCCTTTATTTTCCAAAAAAATACGATTTGTTTAATTTTCATTAATTAAAAGATAAATTTAATGTTTTTATGCCGAAAAAACAATGGAACACCCCCCGCCCCCCCAAAGCCATAAACCTAGGGGAAACACTGCAATGTACTCTAAATCTCTTTAAAAATCAAAATGTTGTAATGCCTAAATTCGTTCAATTGTATAAATTCACTTTATTGTTTTATTTGTAATACACTTGTTCAGAAGTTTGGGGTCGATAGGATTTTTTTTTTAATGTTTTTAAAAGATGTCTCTTATGCTCATCAAGTCTTTAATCAAACAGTAAAACCATCCATATACTATGAAATATTATTATAATTTAAAATAATTGTTTTCTATTTTAGGATATTTAAAAGAAATTAAATGTCACATAATCTTTCAGAAATCATTCTAATATGATGGTTTGGTGCTCAAAAAATGTTTGTTCTTAATATTTTTTGTGATACATTTTCAGGCTTCTTTGATGAAGAGAACGTTCAAAAAAGCAGCATTTATTTAAAATATAAATCTTTTGTAAAATAGTAAATGTCTTTACTGTAACTTTTCATCAATTTAATACAATCTTGCTGAATAAAAGTATTTCTTTAAAAAAAAAAAAAAAAACTTTTACTGGCCCCAAACCTTTAATCAGTAATGTAGACAAAATAGTCAAGCATTTTTTGACAATAATGTGAATCAGCTGGCGAAGATTTTAGTAATTAACCTGCAGTTCAGACAACCCTAGTTTATACTTGACACATCTGATGTGAGAAATGGCTGGCTTCTGAGACTTTGTCTAAAAAGTACAGAGTGGTACTAAGTTGTTTGTCCTTCAACAAAATCACAGACGATATCTGATTTAGATGTCCCTCTTGGCTAAATGTTCACCATCAGTCAAAATTTTTTTTGCCCATTTTTGGTGAATTTATTGTGAGATTTCAAATTTGCCCATGTTCTGGAATGGGATTCATTTGCCTGGTTGTAATCACAGCCTGCATAAATTCAGCTATTTCATTTGGGCTCTCTCTCTTCGCTGCCTAGTTCAATTCACGCCACATCCTGATTAGTTTTGCCTCTATTTCCAGGTGATTAAATAACATTTTATTTCTGTACACACCGAAAATGAGAAGCTCTTTTTCCATTCTGTCTTGACGCACAGAAGCAGCCTCCACAATCCTGACATTTCTTTGCTTCTTAGTTTGGGCGCAGTTTTTGATTGACATGTGAAAGGTCACAGGACAGCGTTGTCTGCATGCGGTGGCTCACAGCTCTGTGAGGGCTGCTCCTCTAGGTCTCTAGCTATGCTGAGGTCACACCGTCACAGCGAGTGGAAATGTAAACGACTTTGGCAGAGCATGGCCCATGTCAGTTACTCATCCTCTGGCTGTCTGTCAAACAAGATGTTTACCGTGTTGATGAAGAGGATATTTCAACTGAGAGATATTTTATGTTTTTTGCTGCTCTCAGATCTCAAAAATAAAGCATACATGATGCACTCGTCCATACAAAGAACATTCATCGTTCTTCTAAACTATAAAAAGGAGTACTTTTTAATGATCTAGAATTGAACTTCCAATGGCAGGGAGGGGTTAACAATGGTCTGTCTGGTCTTTCTGCTCCCTCCTCTCTGTCTGCTGGTGGAGCAGAGATGTTGTCTCCTCTGAGGGAGTCCCAGTTTCACTGGAGCTGCTGATAGTGAATGGAGAGCCCTGAAGAACGAGGTCCTTGTGCTTTTTTTACAAAGCTCTGGTGCTGTCAGGAGCCCACTTTAAGATACTCTGAACGTGAGGCAGGACGGGCAGGCGGTATGGCCTGCTTAGGACTGGAGACTCACAGCATCTGCAGAGGAAACTTCATACCAGGTTCTGCAGCTTGCTGCTCGACTCTGAGAGGTGGATATCATTCTGTCGCTGAGCGGATATATAGGTTTAGCTTATTCTGAATAGCTTTTACTGGCTGCCTGAAGCTTTGTTTGCCAGGCTTAGGTTTAATGGAAATTTGCATGACAGCATTTGAGGAAAGAAAGCTACTATTGATTGGCTTTTCATGAGAGAGCTATGTGCATTACTCCTTGGATAATCAGGGTAATCTGCTGCAAATGGTTGAGATTGTCCATTAGATGCACAACAGGAAGGTCAGTGATTGTTTAAGATAATAGCATTTCCATCTAAACAAAAGACACGGCATAGATTGGCACGATATTGATGCAAAAAAGCTACTTAATTTCAAAATCGGCTAGTTAGTTAATAGGTCTTGATGAAGTCCTTTATAATTTGGCTGGTTTCAGGTTCACCTGAGTTTGATTGGATGCATTTCATAGGGGTTGTTTATAGAAGATGTGTTGCTGAATGGAACAGAATGCAAAGACTTGAGAGATAATTAAAAACTTTACTTGAGATGCTCAAAACACAGCATTAGATGTGATGCTACAGCCAAAGATGTCCGTCTGAATGTCTGTGGCTTCGCTAACAGGTAAAGAACAGCTCATCGATTAGCCAGACTAAAGGCATCAATGTCAGTATTATTATTTTTATTATTATTATTTAAATTATGTTACACTTTTGTTCAAAAAGGTCTGTAAGATTTTTTTTTAATGTTGTTGAAAGAAGTCTCTTATCCTTAACCAGCCTGCTTTTATTTGATCAAAAATATTTGCAAATATGAAATAACTGCTTTCTATTTTATATTAAAATATAATTTATTCCTGTGATTTCAAATTTTCAGTCTAAGAAACATTTCTTATTATTTACGTTGAAAACAGTGCTGCATAATATATTTTTCTGAAACTGATGCATTTATTTTGCAGAATAGAAAGTAAAAAAAACACTATTTATTCAAAATAGAATGCTTTTGTAACATTATCAATAGTTTTATAGTCGCTTTGGGTCAATTTAAGAAGATTTAAAAAACTTAAATCTTACTGACCCCAAATTTTTGAATTGCGATGTGTGTAACAATAATATAATTATATTATATAAAATGTTATTATATAATTCTCTGATCCTCACAGCTAATTCAGTGTGTTTGCCATGTTTAAGCTGACTCTGATTGTCAAAAATCTTTGAAAGGATCTGAAAGCGTGTTGAGATCATATTGTCTTGAGTGTCACCAAGATGATGGAAGATGTTTTACTTTTGTGGAATAACCCAACCTAAAAAACTGCAATGTTACGTTGTGCAATCAAGGAGACCTAAACGATTTTTTCTTCTGTGCCCCAAGTAAAAAATTAACCTGATTAGGATCAAGGTCAATGTTGAGTCATGTGTAGTCAGGGCACCAGGAATGCATCTGTTATACTGTAGCAGAGGCCCCATTATTATCTCCTTCATGGTACATTCATTCCTCTTCTAAGAGCTGAAGTATGTCCTTTTTTCAGTGTAAAATACTTTCCCAGTCTTTCAAAAGTATTTATAATTATCAGTAGGAATTGTTCATACAGTTCTCTTCAGTCCCATAAGTGGTGCAGAAATTGCACACTTCAGCTTTAAGTGCACAGATTCATAGTGAAAACAATAAAATGCCAATCATGTGCCCTCAGCACCCTCCAGAGTTTCGTTTGCTCAACCTCAGCTGACCTTGTTAACAGTAAACTGACTCAGTTTTTAGTCAGATTAAACCTTTCTGTTTCTGCATTTAAGCATGTAGAACATCATTGCATTTGACACTGGCAGACTGACAGTAAATGTTTTATTAATATGCATAAAATGAACTGAGCATTAACAACAAGATTCTTTAATAATCACTTCATGCAGATATTGGCATGTGTGACATGCAGCTGTGTGTTGAACTTGCTGTCATACATTTATAAATTCCCAGCTAATAATTCTTGATAAATGTCAGACGTTATCATGTTGTCTTTCTGACCAATTTGAGCTGTTTTTATAATCAGCCAAGTAAATCCGGGAGGCTCAGCCAAGAGGGCAAAGAAAAATGTCTTGAGAATTTTCCCAGGAAGTCTTCCAAACAGCACGCTTCAAAAGGGTCGCTCAAGAGCCTGTTGTTTTGGTAGCAGGAAGAACGTCTAGTTTTTTTTTAGTGGTGGCTCTTATGTAATTCTAGAGAGGAAATGTGTGTGATTTCGGTTGTGCTAAAGGTTAGATTTCCTTTTGTTGTGTGTGTGTGTGTGTAGGTGTGTTAATCAGGTGGAAATGTTCCATTCTGTGTGTAGTGGTGACAAGCCTGATCTAGAGGTTGGGTCAAGAACATAACGCTGCTTCTGCTTCTCTCCACCAGTTCTCCAGCTGAGGCTACAGCAGAGACGCACCCGCGAGCAGCTCGTTGATCAGGGCATCATGCCACGTGAGTACAGCCCCTGCCATCTAATACTGCTGTGTGCCACCAGCATAGGAGGGAGAGGATGATTCATATTTACTCTTGTATGAAAACTGCTGATATTAACTAAATATGTAAATGTTTTAGTCATGAAATGGCATTTTGTGACCCATTTTTCCTTCATAATCTAAAAAAAAAAGTATGGTGGGATTTGATTTTATCCATCATGAATTAATTGGATTGTGAAAAGTGGCACTACGTTAAAAAGTAAGAGAGACTAAAAAAAACAAGTTCCAAAATCTTGATAAGATTACAAAAACATTTTATTTTTTTTACATTTTGAATAACCAATAAATCATGCACAAAAAGAATAAGAAGCTGCAATAAATGTTATATTGACTTTACAGGGCTTTATTCGCATATCTAACTTATATTTAAGGAATAATAATTGTTCTGTGTAAATGTGAAAAATTGTCACATTATTTCAAAATATTTAAAAGTGATCTTGTGCCCGGTTTAATTTTGCACTACCGTTCAAAACTGTTCCATCACAGGAATAAATTACATCTTAAAATATATTAAAATAGAACCTTTAAAATAAAGCCATTTTAAATTCTAATCGTTTTATTATTGTTTTTTTTCACATTTTTAATTTAAAAAAAAAAGCGCAACTTGGTGAGCATAAGAAACTTTTCACAAAAACCAAAACATTTTACCAACCCCAAACTGTTGAATGGTAGTGCAACCTTTGTGTTCCACATTACATATGTTGTATTGTGACACATTTATACAGTGTTTGACAGTCCCCTGAATTTTTGATGTCCCTAAACAAAACGAACCCTGCATTAAGTCTTGTAAACCTTCCTTTTTTACTGTGCGTTTAAGAAATCAGTTGTTGCTGTGGTTTCTGTACCACATCTGCTTTTGAATCAGTTGTTTACTCTCACACTTCAGCATAGTTCACAACCAGGCATAGGTGACCAATGCACATTGTATTTTTGCAATGCAATGGTATTTTTCCAAAAGCTCACCTCTCGCCTCACCACCGCTCATTCTGTTATTGCTCATAACCACTTTTCCGTTCAACCAAGTCACCGAGCAGTGTGTGAGATCTCTCATACTTATATAAACGTACTTTTTTTTTTTTTTTTTTTTTTCCTCTGGCCATGTCTGAGCTGATTGATGGGATTACACTGCATGCTGTCTCATAGCTCTGTGTAATATCAGGCATGGATTCTGCTGAGATTAAGAGGTAGCTGTCTGGTCCTGAAGGGCACCGTGTAGTCTGTGTGCTAATCTCTGTGTGGGCCCACCATCTCCCCTCTGAGTAATATGTGAGACCAGGCACTACAGCATTTAGAAAGACTGCAGGAGATGAAAGAGCCATGTGTGTTTGAAGTGTGGGTGATGGCCTTGTGTGCTCATGAGACTGATGCTCTGCTTTTGTGTGTGTGTGACTTTACAGCCCTAAAGAGCCCTGCAGTGTTCCATGAACAGATCCGCAGCCTTGAGAGAGCCAGGGTAAGAGCAGGGCACCAAGCCCCAGACCTCCTGCACTTTCCTCAGCCATCTGGGCTCTCTGATCCTCCCTGAAACCTCTTCAGGGTTGCCCAGCTCTCTGTAATGGGACACATGTGAACCTCTCAGTTGATTGAATAGCTTAAGCCTTTTGTAAATGTGTTTGTTATTTGCAAAACACAGCGGAGATCATTATAATGGTTACTTTATGATCCCTGAATTACAGAGGGATTTTGTTTTCTGAAACTCTGTATCCTTTCTCTCTGTAGACTGAAAATTTCCTAAAGCACAAAATACGCAGCCGCCCAGAAAGGGCCGAGTTGGTCCGCATGCACATCTTACAAGGTAATTCTCCATTCACGATATATGTAATGGGCGCTAATCTGCCTGCTTTATTCAGTTTGATTCATTCTGAATCATTTAGGAGTGATTTCTGATCCATTTTACTTTACATTTTCTCTCTGTTAATGCTGTTATAAATAAAAAACAGTGTTTTAACTCATCTTTTATTAAAAGAACTGACACGTGAGAGCCATTTGTCTGGGAATCTATATGTTTGCCTGGATGGACAACTTAGGGACAACTTTCCAAAAATGGAACCCCGTTCCAAACCCATTAAACTTTCTTTACCTTCAAAACATAAATGAAGATATTTTTTTAATGAAGCCTGACAGATTTCTGTCCATCCATTGAAAGTCCATTCCATCAAAACTCTGACACATCAGATGATCAGAAAAAATCAGAGACCGTAAAAGTAATCCATATAAAATGCGCAGATTATTCTGTCTCCTGAAGAGATATGATCACTTTACATAATGAACAAATTTAATTAAGGCTTTTATTCACATATAAACACTGAACAATGCACATATACATAGAGCACAACAAATATGGTGAATGGAAGCTCAACCATACCAGTCAGGTTTGTTGTCTAAATATGTTGTCTAAATAACTGTTGGTTTAGTGCATAAATCAAGTATGGTTGAACATATGTTAACCATATCTTATGTGCAATATATGCTGATGTATGTACGATGATCAATGTTTATATGTGAATGAAAGCATAAATTAAATCTGTTCATTATCTTCAGATGTTTTGGTTTAAACAGCTTGAATCATATGAATTTCTATGCAATTTCTATATTTTTGATGTATCAAATTTTTGGTGGAATGGACTTTCAGTGGAGGGACAGAAATCTCTCAGGTTTTAATTAAGTTTTCATTATTGTTTCAAAGAAAAAAACTAAAGTTTCACGGAAGAGTAATTGATGACAGTTCACATTTCTGGGTGAACTAACCCTTTAAAAGAAAGACATTTCTTGACATCATTTTGCTGTACACAGTCTTTTTATGAATTCAGATTCAATAAAGACTGCAAACTAATATTCACAAATGTGGTAAAATATTATTTATTTTGCCATGCCGCTGAAGATCCAGCAGCAGAGGCATACGTTCAGTTGCACTAAAAACACTAATACAGGCAGACTTCTCTTGGTACATTATAAAAATATGAATTTTACCAAATTATGCTATCAAGTTAGTTCAGCAGAAAGCAGTGACAGCTGAACCAGTCAGAATTAAAAAACAAGAGAAAATCATGTTCAAAAGAGTCACCCAGATGCTGTACTTGTGCATTATTTACTTCTGTGATTGAGTTGACCACTGTGGGATTGTTGCGGTGGTTCAGTAGGAGTTTGGATTGAAATGATTGCTGTTCTGGTTTTTGATGGGTTGGCAGAGACGGTGGCGGTGCCTTCTCTGCAGGCCACCCAGCTGAAATTGAAGAGAGCTCGATTGGCTGATGACCTGAATGAGAAGATTGCTCAACGTCCTGGCCCCATGGAGTTGGTGGAGAAGAACATCCTGCCTGTAGACTCCAGCGTCAAAGAGGCCATCATTGGTGAAAATGCAAACTATATTAATGTATCAAACTGGGGTAAATATGCACGTCAAACATAAATTGAATGCAATATGATACATTGTAGTGTTATGCAATTAATTGCATGCGATTGTCATGCGTATCTCGTCAGTAAAGCCAGTTCCATGATTAGTCGTAAATCTCCATCACCTGCTTTAAGATGGAGCGCCACTACGCAGAGCCGTAGTTCACTGACAAGTTAGGTAATATCGCGTTCATTATCGCAGGTGATTCATCTGCAATAATGAACGCGATATTGCCTAGCTTGTCAGTGAACTATGGCTCTGCGTAGTAAATGGCGCTCCATCTGAAAACAGGTGATGGAGATTTACGACTAATCATGGAACCGGCTTTACTGACGAGATGCACATGACAATCGCATGCGATTAATTGCACAGCCCTAATACATTGTCCTTTGTTTTAATTGGGTAGATGGTCAGATGCAGTACCCTAGAACTCTAGAGGAACCAGCTGATGAGGACAGTGGAGATGCGTTTTCACCCGAGCAGCCAGCCAGTCAGGAGTCCCAGAGTTCTGGAGCCTCACCTGGGGAGGTCCGGGCCATTGAAGAGTCCTCACCATTGCCTAATAACTTCTTACAGGTATTCTGGCCACCTCCTTTTCCCTTCAGAGCTCATGGTGCCAAAAAACTAAATTTAGTAATTTAGGTTTTGCAGAACACTTGAGATTCATAATATGTTGTTTTTCACAGCACTTTCCTGCAGTGACCACCACTTCAACAGATTTCCTCAAGCCTTTTTCCACCAATGAGCAATCAGTTACCCCTCCAGCACCCATTCCACAGCTAGTCACTTTGGCCCCTGTGAAGTCTGGGCCCATCCTTGTAAAGGTCAGTAAAGAACTGAAGAAACAACAAAAATAATGAAATCCCCTTTATTAGATGTAATGCATAATGGAAAATCTCTGTTCAATTTACAGCAAAGTCAGCCTAAGTTACCTGGGGACAAAAGTCGCAGTAAGAAGAGTAAGGAGGCCAAGCCACGTGTGAAAAAGTTAAAATATCATCAATACATTCCCCCAGACCAGAAACAAGAACCCAACCAAGCCCCGATGGACTCCTCATATGCTCGTTTACTACAACAACAGCAGCTATTTTTGCAGCTACAGATCCTGAGCCAACAGCAACAGCAGCACTACAACTACCAGACCATCCTTCCTGCACCTCTCAAGTAAGCAAGGAGATCCGGATCTGTGTGTTTGTTATCTGTGTATCAGGCCCTGATGTTTTTGGTATGTACTGCTTTACCAATCCTATCATTGAGTTCTGTTGATGCAAACCATTTGGCCTTTGTCTTGCCTAATTTGGTAAAGGTCATCTTTTGCTTTTGAAGCTAGCCGTATTTTGTCAACCATTAGTATAATGGCTGCATATGAATGGTTTTAAGTGGAAAATGTCTAAAACGCTATTATTGTTGCCGGTGGCCATCAGGACCATTACCTATTTTCCAATAACAAATCCTGTTTAGTGATTTTCATTAATGGCAGGAAGTCGATGAGGTTAGTGCTCTGCTTCCTTTTCTATCTCAAGTGCAAGATTTATTTTAGCTGTCATTGTATTCTGCCTCTGCATTGTTCGATGGTGTTTATTTATTGAGAATTGTTCCTTCTGTGATGTTAAGTGTTGTTTCTTTCCTTTATTCCCATCTGCTTCCCTACTCACCAGGCCTGTGATAGAAGGCCAAAACAGCAGTACCACAGTGGCTATCAACAGCACCAGTAGCCTTCCTGCCTCTATTGTGGTGTCTCTGCCCACAGCAACACCTGTGCGGCCCAACAGCACCCTTTCCAACCGCAAGGCAGGAATACTACCTGCCAACCTGGAGGAGATGAAGGTACCGACAGATTCTTATTTTCCACAGAAAAAATCGAATCAATAATAGATACATGACTGTTCAAAAGTTTGGAGTTGGTAGGTTTTTTTTAATGCTTTTGAAATAAATTTCTTATATTCATCAAGGCTGGATTTATTTAAAAATACAATAAAAAGTAATATATATTGTTACACAGTAAATTACGTTTTCCATGATAATTTATTCCTGTGATGGCAAAGCTGAATTTTTAGCAGTCATTACTTCAGACTTCAGGGCCACATGATCCTTCACAAAATATATTGTAATATAATATGATTCGACGTTCACAAAACATTTCTTATTTCTTGTCACCTTTGATCAATTTAATACATCCTTAATGAATAAAAAAGTATTAATTTCAAATTTCCAATTCCAACCTTTAACACGGTTGTGTATACTAAATAAAAATAAAATAAATAAATAAATAAATAAATGACCTTTCCATTATATAATATTTGGTTCACATGGTTTGTCTCCAGTAAATATCCATCTTAATTATTAAATGTCATAGAATCCAGATGATTTGTAGCTATTTTTACGGTGATATATGTAGTAACCCAGAAATCACTCTATGATTTCTCTATGATTTATTTTCTCTATGGAGCTAATATTTATAGAGTTAATAATTTCACTAATAATTGGTTTATTTTGGCAGGTGGCAGAGCTGAAAATGGAGTTAAAGTTACGTGGTCTTCCAGTGTCAGGAACAAAAACAGACCTTATTGAACGGCTTAAGCCTTTCCAAGAAAACAATGCCTCTACTGCACCCAACAACTGCACAGGACCTAACACACAGCCCTGCAGCGCACCTATGGAGGTGTCCAGCACCACTACAACCCTATCCCCCATCCAACAGCCCTCTGAAAATCTGAGCTCCACTCTACCTGTGTCTCCTGGTTCTTCAGACCTTCACAGCAAAGAGGACGCATCCATGGAGGGACAAGCAGAGGGCCAAAACCGCAGTTTAGTAACGGCAGCTCCTGTTCCCGAGGAACAGGACCGGAGACTACACGAAAAGGAGCGAAAGATTGAGGAACTGCTGCGTAAACTGGAGCAAGAGCAGAAGTTGGTGGAAGAACTGAAGATGCAGCTAGAGGTGGAAAAAAGGAGTGGACAGGTTGTTCCAGCTGCAGAATATAATAACACTTCCGGTCCAGCCACTATGTTGGCGTCTGTCAAAACAGAAAACACTGTCCCTCCTAACTGCACACTGAGTCCACACACTACGCCAACGCTATTGAAGCTTGAGGAGGCCCATCCCAACCAGGTGACAGCTACTCCTCTCCGTCAGTTCATTATCAGCCACCAAGGAGTCCCACAGGTCATAGGACAGCCCCAGACTCTTCTAACCACTCAGCATGGGGGCACTCAGATCCTTCTTCCAGTGCCACTGGCAAATAATACCACAACCATCCAGCTGCCCAACACTAATGTCAAACTACAGGTAACACAAAACTTGTGTATATATGTGTTAGGTACAGTATATACTTGTCAATACTTAAATTTAATCTTGATGTCTTTGTAGCCGGTTTTGCAGGCTGTCTCTCCATCAGTGCCAGGTATAATTCAGACCCCCCAAATACAGCCCACCAAAGCAGAGAGTCCTGCATCACAACAGCTGCTCAGTCATAACCACATAGTTCAGGTCAGTCTTATAAGCAAATACAAATATGTTGCTGTATACTATATCATTTAACAAATATAATAGCATAAATGTTATGGAATAGAATATACATGTGTTTTATATAATATTTAATAATGTATTGATAATACTAAGAATTGGTCCTTCAACACCAAATCAGTATGTTAGAATGATTTCTGAAGGATCATGTGACACTGAAGACTGGAGAAATGGCTTCTGAAATTTAACTTTGCCATTTTAGGAATAAATTATATTTTAAAATATATTAAAATAAGACAGTTATTATATGAAGAAAATACACACACACGCATATACACACTGTGTATTTAAGAAGTTAATTTGAAGCACCATATTAACATAATATTATGTGATTGGATCTGCTTTCTTTACTCTGTGTAATTGAGCTGATATATATGGAAGCCCGTTTCCACCACTGAATAAAAAAAAAAAAAAGGTAATTGCGACTTTTTTATCTCACAGTTCTGGCTTTTTCTCACAATTGCGAGTTTACATCTTGCAATTCTGACTTTTTTTTTCTCAGAATTGTGTGATATGAACTTGCAATTGCAAGAAAAACTCAGAATTGCAAGATTTAAACTCGCAATTCTGAGAACATCAGTCTTTTTTCCCCTCAGAACTGAACTTTATAACTCGCAGTTGTGAGTTTATATCTCACAATTTTGAGAAAAAAAAGTCAGAATTTTGAGTTTCTATCTCGCAATTCTGACTTTATTTCTCGCTGTTGCGAGTTTATATCCCACTATTCTGACTATATAACTAGCAATTGCGAATTTATGTCATGCAATTCTGAGATTTCATATCGCAGTTCTGTGGAAAAAAGTCAGAATAGCGAGATGTAAACTCACAATTGCGACAAAAAAGTCAGTATTGTGAGAAGTCGCAATGGTCCTTTTTCACATTTCTGGGTTTCTCAGCAGCGGAAGCCATCATAGTTGGGTTAACTTGAAGAGCAGTGAATGGGAGAGTACCACAAATATATTTTTTGCATTCCCATTTGCTCAAATAGCAAAAGAAAAACTCTATGATAGTGTTTTCATGACTTTCAATAAAAGAAAAAAAATTGAGAGAGACTGATAACGGCAGTCAGAAGAGAGAACAATGTAAAATTTACCGTCCCGCCCATAGATTTGATGCAAAGATAATATAATACAAAAAATAGTGTTATAAATGTACATTCATTTTTTTTTTTTAATACAAATAATGCGTCATCACAGTCTTGTGAAAAGGGTCCATTTCCTTTTTTTAAATTTTTTATTCAGTGGCGGAAACGGTCTTCCATGGATATGTTCAAAATGAGTATGTTCAGCATAAAATATATCTGAAATGTAGATAAATCAAACAATTTTGTCTAACTGCATACTATAAAAAATTTAGCAGACGAAGTTGTCATTGATGTTGTTCTCAAGATGACCAGACGTCAGACAGGCATATCACTTTTATCCACACTACAGAGGGTTTTTTTTTACAGAGTATTGAATGACTGTGGAATCTGAGTAAGAACAGGATCAGTGCCAGCAGGAGCAATCGGAACAAGTGAACATAATCTGTTAGCTCTGGGATCATCTAGTTTTGTCTGTCCAGCAGAGTCATTCATCAGTGAGATGGATGGTAGCTGTTGGTCTCATTTCTTTCTAGGCTTTCACTCTACTGTAATTGTCCTGTCCTGGCAGCAGGGCACCATGCTAAGGTTTCCCAGCTAGATGGCCATTCCTTTGACATAGTGAACGAGCCTGGCCTGAGTCCTGGATGACTTGTGTAACTAGAGCTCATTGGTTGTGATGAGCTGATAACATTTTCATCGACAGCCGTGCCTGGTGGATCCTTGCCAGCGTGACCTGAAGAGACTTGTTCTCATACCAAGCAGAAAGATCATAACACAAAGACAGATGCTCTCTATGATGCTAGTGGGTATTGCTGGATGCTCATGGTCTATTGGTTTACTCTTCACACAGACCCTGCCTGTGGGCACCACCGAGAGGTCAGGTTTCCAGCACATTACCAATGAGATCCCAGCAGGCCTGGAGATACCTCAATGCTTCCTCAGCAGCTCCCCAGATAACAGGATCTCACCTCAGACGTCCCCCGTCCCATCAACCCTTATCAATGGGCCACTAAACAAAGTAGAACATCCTACTTTTATTGAGATGTTTTTAGTGTTGCTGTTCTGTTTTGAGTTGAGTGCTCACTGAGTTTTTTATCCCTAGACATCCTTCATCCAGCAGTCCCCAGTTTTCAACCAGATGCCCAAGAACAGAGAGCCGCCCCGCTATGAGGAGGCCGTCAAACAGACCCGCAGCCTACAGAATGCTGCTGTCTCAGAGGTGATGACTTTCTGTTTCCTATATATCTATGCATGCTTATACACATTCTGGGTTGAATAGTAGGTTGTTTCAGCAGTTGTCAATTTTTACCTCACCCAAAAATTAACTTCCAATGTTTTTCCAATCCCTTTCTTTCTTCTGTGAAACACAAAATGAGATCTTAAGCAATGAGCCTCTGTTTATCATACATGGAATGGGGATGGCGATCTATACTACCAATCTCCAAAACAGAAAAAAATGCACCAATTATGTGCAGTATTCCATGTGACTCATGCACAATAAGTCAGTCCATCTCAAGTGGTTGCTTGACCATTTTAACCCTTTAATACAATTTGTTTAAAATATTCCAGCTGAATCATTAGTTTACACTGCAGCGCAGAGAATCAGAGTCTGACGGATTTACAAAAAGTAAATTCATCCAATTCGCTTTAAAGGCATGAATGTAAGTGGCCGATGAACTGGGAGAAGAATAGAGTAAACTTTAGTTACCTACACAATGACATAATTAAAATGTGTCAAATTACAGCAAATGACAATTAATTATGTTTAAGGTTTTGTTAGTACTTATGTGTAATTTAATGTCTGAAACCTAAAATAAACATATGGTTGAAAACACTGAACAGTTGTGATAATATGAAAAGTGCTAAGCAAGTTTCTCTCTAGCTCAGTGCTAGTCAAAGCGTGAAAGCATATTTAAATTTAGCAGTTTATCACAACGTGCTGGATGTACTAATCAAAATGGTGTGGTCCTACATGTCAGAGGGTTAAATTTTTGTTTTTAGTGATTACCTCTATTGGTGTTTCAAAACATTTAGCATGTCCTTGTTCCTTAGACTTCGAATTTTGCTCAAAGTTCCACTTTTAAGGTCAATTCACAATAGAAAAGAGTTTGATTCTCAGTCCTAAACCTTCTGCAGGGGGTACCGAGGTAAGTATAATGTGCATGCAGAACAATTCAAATTTGAGACTTATCTTTTGTGTGTGTATGTGTCTGTGGAAGTGAGAATTTGCTTAAAAATACCACAGAATTATTTTTTAAAAATGCCACTCATTTTCATGCTGGTTTATCTCTAGGACCGGATATAAAGTTATCTAGACCACAGAGATGGCTGCTGGAGTTAAACTTATAACTCTAATTTTTTTTGTCTGTGTTTTGCAGTACTAGTACATAAAGGTAACCACTCAAAAATTAGGAAACAAAAATGGACCACTTAAGATGGACTGACCCTATATTCCAAGTCCTCTGATGCCATATGATGACTGAAATTTAAGTTATTACATATTTACATAGTACATACTTACAAGACAAAAACAGACCAAAAAATCTACGTTGGTCTCATAGTATTCTCCAATTCCCCCATGAAAAGGAAAAATGAAATACTTGATAGTTCGATATCAATATTTCAATATATAAAAAATGCACTCTGACACCTGTCACAAAAAAGTCAGTATTATATCACTATTTTATTGTATGACATTTTATGTTTTCTCCAAAGAATTCGGTAAACAATGTTTTTTAAGGTGCATTAGAAAAACTGTCTCTTAAGACTTTTTTTTTTTTTTTTTTTTTTGCAGCTAACCAGAGGTAGTCCTTGTCCATAGTTTACTGCTGTGATGACTGTATTTATTTTAGTTACAGTTTAGTTGATTGCAATTATTGCTTCTTCTCATTTGCCTTTTCTTCAATGCTGTCCTTGAACTGAAAAGTCCTTTTTATTTTTTGTCGGTTTGCAGATTCCCACAGCAACGAGTCAACAGATGGATGATCTCTTTGACATTTTAATAGAAAGTGGAGGTGAGTTTGTCATTTTGTTGCAGACTACAATAGATCACGTTCATTTGTCAACTCAAGCTATAAATCCAAATACAGATGTTTATTTTCACACTTGATAATCATGAGTGTCTGTGTGGAGGCTGAGAATGTCAGGCTTATCCTGGCTGCATTTCCCAGAATCCCCTTTTCCAGTGCTGACTGCGGTAACAGCCTGGCATCTGGTAAATTCAGTGGCAAATACGCTACCATTCAAAAGTTTACTGTCAGTAAGATTTTCTTTTTGAAAGAAATGAATACTGTCGTTCATGTTTCTTGAACTTGGTGTTCGAGAAACATGAATAAGAGTATTAATTTCTTAATAAGCATATTGGAATAATTACTGAAGGAACATGTGAGACTGAAGACTGAAGTAAAAGACTCCAAAAAAAAAAGTCTTAACCCTGAACTTTTGAACTTTTTGTGTAGTTTGATGGAGAAGATGTATTGAACTTTTTTTTAAACTAAAATGTTAACTTTTTAATTTCTTGTGCCACCTCCTTTTATATTCTGCAGAGATCACTCCCTTTAGTCAACAGGACCCATCTGTGCCTAAGATGATGTCTGTCACGGCCAGCATCACCACCCTGCCTGTCAACACCGCCCTGTCCCGTCCACCCGCCCAGGTGCAGATGGCACCCCCGCCGGCGCTCATGGTGGAGCCCATGCCCAGCCTGGCCTCCCTGGACTCCGACAACCAGTTGGAGGCTCTGCTGGAGGGCACGCTGGTTGGGGACACAGAGCCGGAGCAGAGGACTTTGGGCCTGCTGGAGGAGCTTCAAAACCAGATACTGGAGCGGCCAAACTCCCCAATGGACACGTCAGAGCTGGGCTTCACCGACCCGCCTGCACCTTCCTCCTCCGCCCTGTCCTTTAGTCTCCAAGACACTGGCCTGGACAACATGGAGTGGCTGGACATCACTATGCCTGGGCCCATCGGCGGACTCAATCATTTGGGCATCACCTCTGAATTCCTGGACGCTCATGATCTGCAGCTGCACTGGGACTGACAGGAATCGCTTCAAACACGGTTATACTTTCACTCGCACAACAAGCCGTCTGTCTATGGGGGAAGTAGGGATCATCTGGGTGGCAGCGGTTCACGTCTGGCAGCTTTATGTGACTAGACTCCAGCTCAGCTGTACACTTCACTTATGCTGGTTGTAATCACCATCTGTTCTCGTTCACCTTTTGATCAGAAAAGACACAAGATCCTTTTGGGTAATGCTGGCTAGGGCTCTCTTTGCTGGGCCATTCTGAGAGGGAGCTGCTTTTGGGCAGATTGAATTCTGCCCTATTTCTATTTTGGTTTTTCCATTCATGTGCCATTGACATCGGATTGGTTGCAGTCAGGCCATAAATATCCTCACAGCTAGTTTTAAGGAAGAGTAAGCTGTCGGTTCCAAATGATGTGGCATCACAGTAGAGTTCACTTTGTTTGCGCAAAATTGAAAATTGAGCCTTGAGCAATGACGCCATTAGCGCTCCAGTCTGTGATCATGAGTGTCTGTGTGGAGGATGAGAATGTCAGACTCAACCTGGCAGTCAAGTCATGTTTCCCAGAATCCCCTTTTCCAGCACTGACTGCAGAAACAGCCTGGTGTCTGCAAGATTCAGTGGCAAATACACTACCATTCAAAAGTTTGGGGTCAGTAAGATTTTTAATTACTGAGTGTTATTAAGCAAAGATCTAATTATTTGATCAAAAGGGACATATGTATATTATATGTGTGTTACAAAATATAACAAAATATAAAAGTATATAATAAATATACAAAATATATAAAATATAACAAAAACAATGGTACAAAAGGTTTCTATTCATCCTAATCTATTAATAATATAAAAAGAAAATAAAAAAATATATCTCAATTGCCATCAAATATTAAGCAGCACATTTCTGAAAGATCATGTGACACTGAAGACTGGAATAATGGCTGCTGAAAATTCAGCTTTGTAATAAATAATATTTTAAAATACATTTAAAATAGAAAAAGCTATTTTTTTTTATTTTGATTACATAAATACAGCCTAGTGAGCATAAAAGACTGCTTTCAAAAACAAACAAAAATAATCTTACAGACTCTAAACTTTTAAATGGTAGTATAGTTTGATGGAGACTATCTAATTAACATATCACTTGTCAACTTTTTAGCAAATCTGCCTTTTTATGATACTGTTTGACTGGCTGTTGACTAGAGGAATTGATTCGTGTTTTATAAAGTGGCTACAATTGCATATTTCCTGTAAACGTAAACGGCTGATCTTAGATGAGGTTGCAAAGAGCATGTGATTTTATTTGCATCTGAGAATCGCAGACGTAGACTGTACATTTTTGTTTTTAGTCCTGGACACGGAAATTTGGTCTCAGTTAATTTGTCACCATTCAGCTCTCAATTTCAGCCAAAAAACATCCCATTTCGATTAACAGGCAATCAGTTCCACTATACCGTTTGGAAATGGTCTGAAATGAATCTATGAAAGTCTGTAAATAATCTATGAGAAAAAATATTTGTATTAAAAAAAGAAAAGCAAAAAGAAAAACAATTTTGTCTGACTCGTTGGATGTCTGACCCCTTGTCTGTGTGTATGTGAATTGTGAATCAGTGTGTCTGTGTGTGATTGTTCGTCACTTCAGTGGAATGTTGTGTGACTCAATTGATTTTCAGTGCAATATACTGTAAGGAGGTTCCAGTTTTTTCCCCACATTTTTCTCAGTTCGGTTCGCACAGTGGTTGCTATTTTTTAAGTTCTTATTTGCATATTTTTGATGCCATGGAACAAAACTTCGTCAGAGACGCTGCTTTTAGAGAGATTATGTAAATGAAGCCACCAGAAGTTACAGCTGGCACTAAATACAGTGATCTCAAACAGCACTATAACTTGAACATGGCATCTTTGTCCTGTTTATTCCAGTAAATGGAGTTTTGAAAATGCAAAGCTCTCTGTAGTTTCAGAAGCAAGCTGGACAGTTGAAGTGGTTAACTGATGACTTTACTGCATGTTAGATGTCACTGGCAGCTTAATAATTAGTTTGTTGAGGGAATCATAGAACAAATAAATCCAGATTTGTCTGCTTTCGTTGTTCTGAAATTTTTAACAGGCCTGTTGTGTCAGGTTCCTATATTAAATATTTGCATGTGGGTGCATGTGTTTGTATGGCTGAGGGTCTCTGTCTGTTTTCCTGCCTTTATGTTCGAGTTGTACTGTTGAAATTGCTACAGACCATCCAAATGAAATATACCATTATATTTGCAAATATCTTGGCAGCATGGGAATAATCACATTGATGTGATGTCTTTCAGAGAAACATCCTCTTGTTGTTTTTCCTTCTGTTTAGCCCTTTCTGTGCTTTTCTTTCATGATTTAATGTTGTCAGTCACCTCATGGATATATATATATATATATATATATATATATATATATATATATATATATATATATATATATATATATATATATGCTCTGAAGTGACACCTTTTTATTCAGCGAGGCAATACACGTCCACTGGCTTTGAACTTACGTCTTTCAGATTATGTAAAGCGAGTTATGTTTGATCCAAAGGGACATACATTATTTGTAAAAGATGTACAGCACTTTCCTGCTGCAGTGATGAACTGCTCGACACAGTTAGATCAACGGCACAGCATCAAAGCACCTTTGCAGATGAGCTTTTATTAAAGAAAACCTTTATCAGCTTTTTGTGCTTCAGTGTTACGTGTGTGTTGTCCGCTCACAAGTCGAACGATTAACTTTGCTCATCGGCTCTGTTTTTAAGGCATTGTACTGTTCGCTCTGCATACTGTCCAAATTGTGGCCTCTCCAGGGAAGAAAAAATGCCAAATACTAGTTTTAACTAGTAGAATCTTTCACTGCTTTTGTAACTGTGGGGACAAATTTTGTCTAGTAAGGAATAATGCATGTGTCTGACTGTTCAGAGCAGTTTTTGGCATTACTGACCACTGTTATAATGCAGCCTGGTGCAATATTTTATGTACACCTAACAAACTATTACTCTGACAAGCAAGTGGAGGAGAAAGAATGTGATACACTAACTTTGGTAGATTCTCTCTTGTGTTTAAGGGGTTCTGTGGCATTAAAACTTATAACCAAAGAGGCCAAATATTGTACTACCGCTTCATGTAGATACATACAGTACTGTTCAAAAGTTTGGGGTCAATAAGGTTAAAAATTATACTTTTATTCAGCAAGGACACCTTAACTTGATTTAAAGTAACAGTAAAGACATTTATATGTTACAAACTATTTATATTTCAAAGAAATTGAGAAATCTTTCTATTCATCAAAGTAACCTGGAAAAAAAATTATCACAGTTTCAACAAAAATATGAACCTTTTTCAATATTGATAATGTTTTTTGAGCACCAAATCTGCATATCAGAATGATTTCTGAAGGATCATTTGACACTGAAGACTTGAGTATAAATGGCTGCTGAAAATTCAGCTTTGCCATTACAGGAATAAATGACATTTTAAACTACATTATTTAATAGAAAACATTTATTTTAAAGGAAGGATTTTTATCTTGAAATGTCAGTTTCAAAATCTTTTTTGATGATATACTGACTTTTAATACGGCGAATGGCTTCTGTTCCTTTCCAAACTGTATGTTTGGTGAGCAGGTACAAAATTCAGCAAAAAGGGCAGATTGTTTTATGGCAGCAACAAATGCACGTGCTATCCACTGTAATAACAACAGTGGTATATTTACGACAGTGAATTCTACTCACTTTCCACTAATTGCAAAATACACAAAAATACACACAACCACATACAGTTGCTTTAAATTGTAATAATAATTCACAGTAGTACTGTTTTAGTGTATGTTTGCTTGAATAAATGCAGCCTTTGGTAAGAATAATAGATTTTCAAAAACATTCAAAATTAAAAATACCCCAAATTTTTGAATGGTATTGTAGGTGGTTGAGGATTTTTCAGTTGGCGAAAAATGTTATTTTGCATTGAATTTGCATTGAGTCAATATATAAATCCCATTTGCTGCTGGAGAGTAAAGCAATAACTTGCATTTTACATACAGTGCTGTATTGTATACAGTATATGCAGGAGATCAGATATCAGAGCATCACTGCAGTTTTACATCACCTATTTGCATGTGCGCCTATTCTGGCTGAGCTCTAGAAACCCGTGACTTGCGTTTTTGCCATTTAGGACGTCAAAGCTCAGCTCTTGTTAAGCTTCGTGTAGAGATTTAGGATCCCTAGCTCCTTGTTTTCAACATCGTCTGCTGGACTCATCTAGATGTCATGCTCTTTATCAAATATTGATGTATATTATGTATCAGTGGTGATGACACTGGGCGATACTTACTGCCGCCTTTGAACATGCTCCAAAGCGGGAGATCAATCATCATTTGTATGCCATATGTTTTGCACATTGTGTATATATTTTAATGGATGTAATACATATTTTTATACATGTTTGGCGCATCCATGAGCTCTATTTTGTGAATAGTTTTGAAGATACGATTATATATATGCCATCACGTGTCGATGAATATTGATGTATTGTGAAAATACTGTCGTAGAGGATGTTTTTAGAGTCTAATAAATATACCAGAGGAATGACATGCAAAACTTGTCTGTTTGTTTATTTTTGTCATAAGAGATGCTGAAACTGTTGTTTTTATACTCTGAATATTTAATATTATACATATTTTCAAATGGTAACTGAACTCTTAGGGTTTTCCATATATAATAGAACGTTTCATATACAAAAACAATTCACTGTTTTCATAGTGACATTTGATACAGTATCTCCTATAAACAGTTCTCTAGGCTCATTTACATGACTATTACATGAATGCAAACTAGTATTCATGGAATCACAAATGTCACTCAAACTTGGTGATATCAATTTGGATATTGGTTTACTATACTGTTAAATAAGATGTATTGATAAACCTCTTTTGTTTCAACGGCTTGGATTGTTATCCAGATCATTGTTACTGTCCACATTGGTCATGACTGCAGCAAATTATTTTTTACTACATAAAATATATATGAAAAATAGTACATATAGTTGTATATATCTAATATAGTAAGCCTACTATAAGTCCTATTCCTCCATTTTGGAGAAACTTACATGTACTGCACTACATTTTAAAAATTGTGAAATGAAGAAACAGAGACCCACTTCAAGATGTGATAGTGATGTTCAGTTGATGAATGGATTCGTTTCAATGAATCAGTTCACACTGAATGAGTCATTTGTGAATTCAACTGATCCAAATGCAGAAGTTTACAGCTCTGATACAATCTGGTCAGAGCGAGTCTAAACCACTGATTTGGTCATGTCTGACTCAAAATGAGCCCAGTGGTACATGGTTTGTTTATTTCTACAACCACTAGTCATGACTATGATTCTATCACCCTAAAAACCTATTGGAAGTGGCTGATACACTGGTGGACTAGTGGCCACTTGCACAATATTGATGTAGCACATTAGATCCTCTTACTCTTAGTCAGTTATTATTTGCTTAACTTGACTATAGTTGACTTCATTTGTACATATAGTTTCGCCACATCTCAAAGCCTACATACTGACTTCCCCAGCACAGAGACAAAAATTCAGACGTGACCACTGTGCTCAGCTTTAAGCTCTTCTGGAGGTTTTCACAGTCATGTTATTGAAGATCAATAACTGTATTACTCTTTACTTCAAATTCTATTTACTGAACATATATCTTTGTGGCAGGATGGACACCTGTGGGTGACATCTTTGAAGCGATTCATACAGAAGGGGACCAGGCAACATCCGGCTAGACACCTGCCCCAGAAACAACAAGGACAATGTAAATGTAAACTCAGTATAACATGTACATGTGACCAATAATACAACAGTTCTCCTTCTTGAATCTGATTAGCCGAGTGTATTAATGGAGCTTTTTGTTCGAAGCACTGATGCATTCAGCAACAAATAAAAGGTATAGTTAGTCCAAATATTATTTTTTCATTTATTCACTCTCATGTCTTTCTAAGCTGGTGTGACTTTCTTTAGTGAGAAATGTGTCAGTTTTTTTGTTGTTGTTTATTTAATCCAATTGTCCCCAAAACTGTTTGGATACCCACATTCTTCAAAATATTTTCATTTGTGTTGGACAGAAGAAACTCATACAGGTTTGGAATGACTTGAGAGTGTGTAAATGATAACAAAATGTATCCCCATCTTTACGAGTGAGTCGTTGAATCATTCACTCGATTTGTTTAAAATCATTCAGTTATTCTGGTATATTGCTGATAGATGCACAATGTGTAATTAGGTTTCGTCAAACTGTATGTTTTCAGCAATACTCTGGTTAAAAAGTAAGTTGTTAACTTCTTGTTTACAGTTGTATTAAAGGGATAGGTCACCCAAAAATGAAAATTCTGTTATTAATTACTCACCCTCATGTCGTTACAAACCCATAAGACCTTTGTTCATCTTCGGAACATAAATTAAGATATTTTTGATGAAATCTGAGAGCTCTCTGACCCTCCCATAGACAGCAAGGGTATTATCACGATCAACGCCCAGAAATGTAGCAAGGACATCGGTAAAATAGTTCATGTGACATCAGGGGTTCAACCGTAATTTTACGTAGCTACGAGAATACTTTTTGTGCACAAAGAAAACATTAATAACATAATTTATTTTGCAATTCTTTTCACCGAATTACCGTCTTCTGACATTTTGGAGAGTACCCTAAACATAATCAATGTAATCAGCACTGTTTATGTTCTACTGAACATAAACAACGCAGATTACTTTGATTACTACGTTCTGGGGTACTTTCCAAAATAGCAGAAGACGGTAACTTGGGGAGAAGAATTGTTGAATAAATTGTGTTATTACTGTTTTCTTTATGCACAAAAAGTATTCTCGTAGCTTTGTAAAATTACAGTTGAACCCCTGATGTCACATGGACTATTTTACCGATTTCCTTGCTACTTTTCTGCACGTTGATCGTGGTAGTATCCTTGCTGTCTATGGGAGGGTCAGCGAGCTCTCAGATTGCATCAAAAATATTTTAATTTGTGTTCCGAAGATGAATGAAGGTCTTACGGGTTTGGAACAACATGAGGGTGAGTAATTAATGACAGAATTTTCATTTTTGGGTGAACTATCCCTTTAAAGCAATATTACACTTGCAATTGTTCTGCTGGTCTGAATATCAGCATGGCTGTGATTACTTGCAATATTTGGAACAACAACACTTTTGCTTGCGTGCTTATTGATTATTCATTATAGAGTACTTACCCTACCACAGATAAGAGACAGCAAAAGAGGAAGGCATTGCTGCCCAGTTTATAGTAGATCTCAGTGATGACAGTCTTCTGGCAAGAAGGGCATATTACTTTGGCAGGGGACATGGTGACATCGTCCAGGCTTACTAGGGTCTCTGGGAAGGCGAAACGCATTCATTTTATTTTTTCATTCATCATATACAGTGGTGTGAAAAATTGTTTGCCCCCTTCCTGATTTTTTATTTTTTTTGCATGTTTGTCACACTTTAATGTTTCAGATCATCAAACAAATTTAAATATTAATCAAAGATAACACAAGTAAACACAACATGCAGTTTTTAAATGAAGTTTTTTTTATGAAGGGTAAACAAAATCCAAACCCACATGCACCCCCCCCCCCCCCCCCCTCCTCCCTCCCTCCCTCCCTCCCTCCCTCCCTCCCATTAAAACATAGCTGTGGTTTACACTTGAGTTCAGTTTCTCTAGCCACACCCAGGCCTGATTACTGCCACACCTGTTCGCAATCAAGAAATCACTTAAATAGGACCTGCCTGACAAAGTGAAGTAGACCAAAAGATCCTCAAAAGCTACACATCATGTGGGTTTGGATTTAGTTTTCACTTCATAATAAAAAAACTTCATTTAAAAACTGCATGTTGTGTTCACTTGTGTTATCTTTGATTAATATTTAAATTAGTTTGATGATCAGAAACATTAAAGTGTGACAAACATGCAAAAAAATAAAAAATCAGGAAGGGGGCAAACAATTTTTCACACCACTGTATCAGTTCTATGGCAATCTAACCTGGACATTTGTCCATGGTTTTTGCCCTGCAACTTGTCGAGTTGTGAAGATGTGCCATGTATGTAACAAACTGATATTTTACCTGTGTTTTCCTCTTGCTGAGCAATGGTAGGAGAAATTGTCTCTGTAAAAGGAATATGAAGAAGTCTTTGGATTGGATTTTTTTCCATTTGACATGGAGCGTATATAATACAAGATAATTAACATTACATTTTCAACATTATTATTTCACCTGTGTTTTCCTCTTGTAGAGTAATGATAGGAGAAATAGTTTCTACAGAAACGGGGAGAATGTAGAGTCCTTGGATTGGAGCTTGGATTGGATCTGTCAAGGAAAGTATATCATACAGTTTAGCACAGGATAATTAATGTTACATTTGCACATTTATGAATGAGAATGTTACATAAAAGCCAAAGTATCACAAAAAATACGGTTTTGTGTAGGAGAGAGCAGGGCACAACCAAACACTTTTTGACTTTCTCAGTTTGTGTAAATCCATATGGGGTTCAGAGTATAATATTATAGTATAATATAATTATAGTGTATTTTTTGTCCACATAAATTTCACACTTGTCTAGTACAAATATGTGGCTTTGTTTTAGTGTATACTTTTTTCTTTACCACAAAAAAAAAATGGAAGTGAAATATGGTTGTCACATGACAGCTTAAAATTTTAATGAAAAATATACAAGCCAAACTATAATATTTTGTCAATAAAATAAAATTATTGACTTTTTCAAATAAAATAATGGCATTTTTTTGAAAAAAATAATGTAATTTTGGAGTTTGACAGTGAACACATTGTAACTAGGGCCACATGCTTGGGACGGCCCTGACTGCAATGCACAGCATAGTTCAAAACAATGTGAAAATTAAAACTAGTTAGCATTAAAGGGGTCATGACATGAGAAATCAAATTTGCCTTGATCTTTTAGCATAAAAGAGGTCTTTGTACAATTAAAACATCCTGCAAGTTTCATAGCTTAAAACGTCCTCCTCATCATGAACAAAGCACTTAAACAAGCTCCCAAAAACAGCTCATTTTGGATCTGAGGTGCAAGGTGACGTCACCTAGGCACAGTCATTTGCGTAAACACTGTCTCTACAGTAAGACATCTTCTCACCATAGGCCCCGCCCACTGGCATTCAGTCGCTTAACGGCTTTACACTTGATTACACTGAATACGAGTGTCTCGCGTATCAAAAGCAAAGATAAATTACAATCACTGCTGCCATCTTGTCTACACTGGATACATTATAGAGATGTGCATTCACTTTCTGACACAGTCCACGCACTTGATTCTGTCAATCACACAAACAGAGTGAAAGAACGTTCGCTTTGACATGTTTGGTATAAAAAGCTCATTGGTGTCTTTGTACAGATATCAGAAGGATCCCAGCGGAAGGAACAAGTGGATAGTTTATTTTTTATTGCGTCCCGGATCATAGAGGATTGATTGGAGCAATTTGTTTTGTAAACGAGGCACGAGGTCACGGAGAGTTAAAAAAAAAAAATCCATGTCATGACCCCTTTAAAAAAAAAAAATCTTAACTCCTAACACAGATTGGGGTCTCATTTTAAATTAACTTTAAAATTTACTTGAGCCATAAATTTACTTTTGCTATGGTAAAATAAATGTTATCGATATCTTCAAAAGATTTTTGAATTTTGGTACAGTGTTTTTCTATATGGTGTTGATATGGCAGTAAATACTGTAAATTGTCATGTGTCACAAAACAAGGCCGGAAACAACAGGTGAGTGACAAACAGGATGGTTTATTGAAGGAATTCGGGAAACTGGAACGGGAGAGGCAAAGGCAGGTGAGTAATAAGCACAAAGAAGGATTCAGAGTTCTTAGCTGTGAACTGATGGCATGTTTCTCTTGCAGGTTCTTTGGAGATCTTGGAGCAGGAACAATGGAGTCGTTGGAGGATCAGCGGAGAATCGAAGGGTAAGTCAGGTGAGTAACGCATAGGGAGTCCAGAGCAGTCCATGTAGGTGAACGGTAGACCGGACAGTGAGAGGCTGGGATGTGTGAGTGTTTATAGTGTGGCTTGATTGCTGACAGCAGGTGCGTGTGATCTGTATTCAGGTGACTGTGATCATGTGATTGTCCAGGATGGTGACTGGAGTGACTGTGACGAATCCCTGACATTACCCCCTCCCCCAGGGGCGGCTCCTGACACTCTCAAGTGGCGACGGGGGCGGCCTCGACCTCTGAGTGCGGGACGATCGGGACGGGTGCGATGGAAGTCCTCTAATTGCAAAGGGTCAAGGATGTTGTCCCTGGCCACCCAGGAACGTTCTTCAGGTCCATAGCTGTCCCAGTCGACTAGATACTCCAGCTGACCACCCTGTCGTCGCGAGTGCAGGATGTCTCGGACCAGGTAGATGGACGGTTGGTCAAGGATTTCTGGAGGAGGAGGTTCGTCTTATTCGGTGGGTCCTGGTGCAGAGGGAGAATATGGTTTAAGGAGTGACACATGGAAAGAGGGGTCGACAAGGGATCGGCAGGGGCACGAGCTTGCCCACGGGGAGGTGACGAGGGGTCTTGGACATGGCGCAGACTGATCAACTGTGGACTTACCTGATGACGTCCCAGGTCATACTAGGCCACCAGTACCGAGCTTGAAGGAGCGAGAGGGTCCGTTGGCTGCCTGGATGTCCAGAGTCCAGTACATTGTGCACTGAGCCCAGAAGGGACTGTCGCTGGGAAGTGGGCACATCTTCACTTCTGGGCCTCCCAGCGGAGCAGGTTCGGTCAGAGTGGTGGTTCGGATGTCCTCGTCGATGTTCCACTGAATGGGGCATATTATCATGGCTGGAGGGAGAATGGGCTCTGGATCGGAGGGTGAATCTGGAGAATGCATCCGTGAGAGTGCGTCGGCTTTGTTTCGATTTCCTGGACGGTAGGTAATGGAGAACTGTAACCTGGTGAAGAATAAAGCCCAGCGGGCTTGGTGTGGGTTGAGTCTCTTGGTGTCCCTGAGATATTGGACGTTCTTGTGGTCGGTGATTACAGTAAATGGATGGTTTGCTCCCTCCAGCCAGTGCCGCCACTCTTCCAGGGCAAGTTTGATGGCTAGCAACTCCTGGTTTCCGATGTCATAATTCTGCTCCGCTGAGGTCAGTTTCTTGGAGTAGTATGCGCAAGGATGGAGGCTGGGAGGCTCACCGTGATACTGGGATAGCACGGCCCCGATGCCGGTGGTGGAGGCGTCCACTTCCACTACGAAAGGAACGGTCGGGTCAGGATGGTGAAGGATGGGGGCCGTGCTGAAGGCATTTTGGAGTTTCTCGAAGGCTTCACGGGCGCTGGAGTTCCAGGACAGGGACTTGGGCTTTCCTCGTAGCACGGAAGTCAAAGGAGCGGTGTGAAGACTGAAATCCTTGATGAACCGGCGGTAAAAGTTAGCGAATCCTAAGAACCTTTGGAGCTCTTTCACAGTCTGGGGAAGAGGCCACTCCTTGACTGCGTCTACCTTCCCCTGGTCCATTTGAATCCCCTCCTGGCTGACGATGTAACCCAGGAACTGCACTGTGGGGCGATGGAATTCGCATTTCTCCAGCTTCAAGAAGAGATGGTGTTCACGGAGCTTCTGTAGGACCTGCTTGACGTGTTGGCGATGGTCGGCCTTGTTCCGGGAGTAAATCAATATATCGTCATTGTAGACAATCACGAAGCGGTGAAGGAACTCCGGGAACACCTCGTTCATGAATCCCAGGAAGACGGACGGGGCATTGGCTAGCCCATACGGCATGACGAGATACTCATAGTGGCCAGATGGGGTGATGAATATTATCTTCTATTTGTCGTCTTCCCGGATTCGAACGAGGTTATACGCACTTCGCAGGTCCAGCTTGGAGAATATGCAGGCCCCACGGAGTTCTTCAAGGGTGACCGGGACCAGGGGAAGAGGATAAGGCAGTTTCACCATCTGGGAGTTCAGAGCTTGATAATCAATACATGGCTGCAAGCCCCTGTCCTTCTTGCCCACGAAGAAGAAACTCGATGCCAATGGAGAGGTGGAAGCTCAAATGAATCCTTGGTTGAGAGTCTCCTTGATGTACTCCTCCATCGCCTTGCGCTCCGTGATGGACACCGGGTTAACTCTACCCTTGGGGAGTTTAGCTCCAGGCAGCAAGTCGATGGTACAGTCCCATGGCCAGTGCAGTGGTAACTTGGTGGCTGCCTACTTACTGAAAACATCCTGGAACGCCGAATAATCAGATGGGACCGTGACTTGCTCCCGAGGCTCAGGGCTCTCGACGAGGGTAGAAGCAACTTGAACTGAGCGGGATCCTGGGAGCGGAGAGGGTAGTGATGTGAGGCAGTGGTGGTGACAGTGCTCGCTCCAGCGAATCACTTCACACGAGTCCCATCTGATCTCTAGAGAATGGAGAACTACCCAGGGGCATCCCAGGATGATATCCACCGTGGGTCCCTCCAGTACCAGGAAAGTGATCTCTTCCTCGTGCAGATGACCAACCTTGAGCCTTAGAGTCGGTGCTCGGTATCTCACCCACCCATGCCCTAGCGGTTTCCCCTGGATGGTCTCGACTTGGAACTCCTGGGCATGACGTCTCCGGGGCAGATGGAGATGATTCAATAGGTCCTGGGAGATGAAATTGCCCGAGGAGCCCGAGTCGACGAGGGCTGGGACTGTAACGTGTAATGTTCGGCGGTAAGTAGTTGCACTGATAGCAAAGAGTGTAGAAACGACAGGGTCTAATTGGAGGGTACTCACCACTGGACGTGGGGGTCTGACTGGGCAGGTCCTGATATAATGATCCGCTGCAGCGCAGTAAAGGCACAGACCCGCAGCAAGGCGGCGCGCACGTTCCGAGGGGGTGAGTCGAGCATTGTCCACTTGCATCGGCTCTGGTACTGGGGAACCCGTGGCAGACATGACAGACTGGTGGGCGGCTTCAGCGGAGTGACAGGCGGCTAGACGCTGGGAAATACGGTTGGCTCTCTGCATGAAACTCTCTAGTCCAATGGAGTCATCATTAATGGCCATTTATGCTCGAATACATGCATCCAGTCCTTGCCGGTAGGCGCTGAGTAGTGCAGCCTCATTCCACCCGCTAGTCGCCGCTAGCGTCCTGAATTACAGCGTGTAGTCACTCGTGGACGATGCGCCTTGACGCAGCAACTGGTCGGACACAGAAAGCTCTCCTGTCGCAGAGCCAAACACCTCTTTGAAGTGGTTGGTGAAAGCGTCGAAAGAATTTATGACACTATTAGCATTCCATATGGCTCTTGCCCACAACAATGCTCTTCCTTGGAGAAGTGAAATCAGGAAAGCTACCTTTGAGCGATCGGTGGAAAACCTCTGAGGCTACATTTCTATATAGAGCGCCACTTGGAGGAGGAAGCCACCACACTCAGCTGCATCTCCTGCATATGAAGCAGGCAGGGCCATGGGACTGACAGAGGCAGATTGTGAAGTTGTCGGAGGAGTGAGGGAAGCCCGGAGTGCGTTTACGAGCTCCTCCAGGACATCCGCTGGTGTGGGAGGACAGGGATCCATAGAAGTGACGGTTGTGGCCCGGTCTTCTGTCACAAAACAAGGCCAGAAACAACAGGTGAGTGACAAACAGGATGGTTTATTGAAGGGATTCGGGAAACTGGAATGGGAGAGGCAAAGGCAGGTGAGTAATCAGCACAAAGAAGGATTCAGAGTTCTTAGCTGTGAACTGATGGTATGTTTCTCTTGCAGGTTCGTTGGAGATCTTGGAGTGGGAACAATGGAGTCGTTGGAGGATCAGTGGAGAATCAAAGGGTAAGTCCTTCTCAGGTGAGTAACGCATAGGGAGTCCAGAGCAGTCCATGTAGGTGAACGGTAGACCGGACAGTGAGAGGCTGGGATGTGTGTTTATAGTGAGGCTGGGAGTGTTTATAGTGTAGCTTGATATATAGTGTGGCTTGATTGGTGACAGCAGGTGCGGGTGATCAGTATTCAGGTGACACTGATCGGGTGATTGTCCTGGATGGTGACTGGAGTGACTGTGACAAATCCCTGACATCATGCTGGCATGTATGGAAATATTTAAACCATGTGTGTTACAAATAACCCCGCATTAGTTTGTGTCTCACAGAAATAAAGTGGTAATTCAGTTCAGCTTTTTTGTGATGAAATCAAGAGACACTTTTAATTACAGTAAATTATAACTGACATTTTATTTTTGAATTTAATTCATTTTAATAACTTTAATAAAATAAAATGTTTTATTTATAATTAAAAAGATTTACATCATGACCAGTAAATCAAAATTGTTCTTAAAGAAAAAAAAAGAAATGAAATTGTAGATTTGAATGAAATGAATGAAATCTAAATGAAATTGCAAAATGTATGATTTTTTCCTTAGAAATGTAATTGACTATAAATACTTACTAATGTATCATTTTGTAGAATTTTGTTCATATATTCACTATTTAGTAAAAGAAGTACTCAACTGAGTAGTAGTAGTACACATTAAAATATGAAAAAAAAATCTATTTTACATTTTGCTCAAGCTTGTTTCTGTCTTTCTGTTTTGTGTGTGTATATGTGTGTGTGTGTGTGTGTGTGTGTGTGTGTGTTTCTTAAATTCGTGGAATTTATAATGTAGACACATGCCTTTGTCTGTGGTCTGTGTTGTCAAACATTGTTTTTTTTTCTGAATAAGATCCTTCTCTTTTTGCTCCAGTAACTTCAACTCCTCCTCTATTCTGTCCAGTTCTGTAGGGCCCTCTTCATTTGCAAGGTATCCTAAAAAGAAAAAAAGAAAATGTAAAGCAACCAAATTATTGTTTATACTAACTAGTCAAATGTAAGCATGCAGATGAATTACAGTCAAGAGTGGAGTCACTGCAATTTGAATGCTCATTTCCTGGTAAAGTAGGCAGGTCCTTTGTTATTAAGAGAGAGAGAGTAATTATTACATTACATTGTTTTGCATGTTTTATTGCGCAGTGAAATAACCAAATGTTGTTGCTCCTACTCTGAAGTTCATAGAGCTGACTGAGACTAACATTATTTCCAGGGGCCAATTCCATAAGTCTTAACAACTAGTCTGACCACCTTGGAGTTACCAAGGTGTAATAAGCATATTTTTTGGATTAAATTAGACCCATCTACATTTTTTTGTAAACCATTACTATGACCAATCTTTAAAAAAAAAAGACTAGTTTTAAGACTAGTTCAAACATTTTATGCAACCGGCTACAGTAATATTTCAATTAAGGTAACTTTTAATGTTATTATTTAATTTCAGTCATTTCTTTAGCAATATCATTGCAGTTATATTGGTGTATGGGTGTTTACCTTCTATTCTGTTGTTCTTCTTTTGGATCTCCTGTAGGAACTGAAGACGGTTTTGCAGCTGTTGTCGTCTGAAGAGGATGTTCCACAGTTCTGTGGTATCTTCATCCTGGTCAGAGCCCTGTGGCAGCACTGGGGTCATAGTACTGCTGCCCTATAGGACAAATTACATTGATTTTACAACCTAATATGTAGACATATACCTTTTGGTTATGTAAATAAAGGTGCAGTCACATTCGTGAAATTTCACGGGCAAAAATTTGTCTATTCTCAATAGTGTAGCAGAAGTCACTTTCATACAAACAGTGGCGAATTTGCGTGACCAATTTGAACATGAGAGAAATCTGCATGGAGATCTATTGAAATAAATGAAATTCGCCCGCGAAATTTCACAGAGTTCATGTGGTGCAGCAGTCTGGGTTTAGTCGCAGGTTCGCGAAAGTGATCTGGATTTCCGCATTGCTTTCCCATAAAATGTGGTTTGATCTTGATTTAAGCACATTAAGCAAACACTATATGCTTAAACTAATTAAAAAATGTACTTTGTGTATTATTGAGTAATTAATGGCAATGTAGGGTGGAGAAAGTAAGTGAAACATTGAATCACTAACTTGTAGCAGAAAAACAATTTTTTTCTGTGGCTGCTTATAAGAGTGTTGACCAATTCTGAACCATCCCTCACAAATATGTTTCATCTTAACAATATTGGTTGTAGCACAGTCCTCTTTAGGTTCTGCCACAGCATCTCAACTGACTTATGGTCAGCACTAAGGACTTGTGTGCTTTGAGCCATTGTCTTGTTGCAACACCCAACAACCTAAAGTCAGTCATGAACTTTCTTCTGTAAAATATCTTGATGAAATTTTGTATTAATTTGTCCTTTGATGACTGGTTTGCTGTCTTTTCCCTCTAAACAGTGTTGTGCATTTTTGCCATAAAGTTCAACTTTTGTCCAAATCTCCACAAAACATTTTCCCAGAAGCACTGTGAAAAATCCAGGTGGATCTGTTTTAGTAGTTTCTTGTTCAGTGCTTTCTGATAGTAGACACTTTCAGAAAGACCTCAGCAGTTTGTAGAGTTTTCTGAAGGTCTTTTGATGTTGTCCTCTCACCTCTTTCAGGATTGTCCATTGTGTTCTTAGAGATTTAATGGGCAGGTCACCTGTGTGACCCACACTTCCAATCTCATTTCCTTAAAATTGACTCCAACTAGCTTTTGGAGGTTACTTTTGGTTCACTTACTTTCTACACCCTGCACTGTGAAAGATCACATAATGTGTGTTGTTAGTTTAGTCAGATTGTGTTTGTCTATAATTGTGAGTTAAATTTAGATCAGACCACATTTTATGAGTAATCAATGCAGAAATCCAAACATTTACAGGCAGACATGCAGACACACTTTACTGAACTTTTTATCTTAAAAACCATTTGATCTTAAGGATTCTGCTTAAGTGCTTGAAATTTGTTTTTAGATCAATACAAATTGTGCCTGTGTAAGAAATTCTTTACAAAACTACAATTTTATGATTAGGACCAGAGAGTGAATAAAAGCAGCCAACAGGTGCTGAACATGCATGTGAAGGCCTTTACTATAAAACTCTCATGAAGGTGACTGAAAATTTTTTATTTTATTTTTTTTTTTGTACATTTTTTGGTAAATGCATAATTGTTTTGTCTTAGTTTTCATTATTACTTTACTATTATTCTAAAATGTCGAAATAATACAGAATGTATAGGCGTCTAAACATTTGACCAGTAATGTAGTTTTTTCTATTACTGATATTGTGATATTGATAGTTCACTTGAATATATCTTTGACTGCGCACATACATCCGACTAAGCAGACAAAGCTTTGGAATCTAGTGATATTGGGTTATTTTATTCAGGGAAAATTCGCTTTTGCCAAACAAATATACTGTGAGCTTCTTTAAATCCAATTTCCATTGAATTTCTCTTTGGCACTGTTGATAAAGGTAATATTTAAATTCTGAAGTGTGCACATAATCCAGGGTTGCTTATTATTGCACATAACTATTTCTCTAGAATTTACTATTACAAAAAGATTGCAAATAACAATTTGATCTTGTGGATAATACACTGTGTGATTTTTAGACTATTGACATTCTACTGACCTCAGTGCTTACCATTAATGTCAGATACAATATTTGACATTTAAACAATGTTTCACATTTTAATACTTTGAAGAAGTTAGAAAAATTTGTAATGAAATTTCAAACACAAATTTTTCCCACATTCTGTTAACTACATAATATAAATGCATGATCTTGAATTTGCCTAAAGAAAATGTGCCAGAGTTTCACTTAGTTTTAAGCAATCCAAAAGCATGAAAAGAATAAAAGTGTTTATGAATGTTTGGTCATATTCTGTGCACCATTGCATTGTGCATTTGTATGTATTACTTGTTCGGTTTTCAGTGTTTCAGGCACCATTTATGATGGACATAAAGCTTATTTAAATGATAGAAAAAAACATTGTCCATTAACAAACACTGTTTAATCTTTAAATGATGGGTACATCACATTACCTATAGGCACTAGGATGCTGTTTGTTCGGCGAGTCAGAGTCCAGCTCCAGTAGTGGAAATGATGACAGTTTTGAAGAATTGGGGAGAATCAGTTTACTCAATTTTTTAAAATTCCCTTAGCAGTCCTTGCTTAGCAGTTCTCCTTAAGCTGGAGCACTTAGCAGTTTTTGAATATTTCCCCATAATCTCTTATGTCTTCTTCCTCATATCGGTGTGAATGTCAATCAAAACTTTAGATAAAATAAAAATAAAAAGAATAATCATAAAAATATAGAAAGCTTCACAGTAAATTCCACCCAATCCTTCAGGTAATATTCACCGTCACCATCATCTTTCACCATTTCTGTTTGTGGGAACTAAACAAGCAAGATACGTTTTCCATCTTGGTTTGAATGCATTTTCATAATCAAATTTTCAGTAAGGGGTGTCGTTCTGACTGTACACTGGATTGTATGTGTGTGTGTGTGTGTGTAGGAAATGTTTAGTGTTTGTTTCAGAATGGAATATGAAGCTGCTCAGAGATAAATACCTTAATATATTATTATGTATGTGTTTTTATGAGTGTTTAAAAGATTTTTCAGTTGATAGGGAACAGCAAGAAAAATCATCAGCATCATAGCATTATTTATTTTTAGGTTATAACACTTATTTTTTAGCGTTTCATTTTTATATGTCAATTCATCTTTATTAGAACACACTTCTTTAGATTCAAAAGTTGGTTGGCTTAAACACTTTTATCATCCTTTGCTGTCGGTCACCTCTAGAGGTCAGACTTTCACAGTGACAGAGTGGACACTGTGGTGTGAGGAGCTGTTCTGGACCAAAGATGTCATTGATTTAGCAAATTTGAATGTGCAAATTTGACCTTGAAGAATTAGATTGAAAATAAATGAAATTCATATACAATTAAAGTCTACTTTAGTGGCTGTTAATGATGTTGCCAGATTTACTAGAATACCCAAGTTTAGAGAAATGTTTAAGAACAGGGTTATTTTATTATCATTGATGTACTATTATAGTTTTTGTTAATATTTTTGAATTAGATATTTTTCTGTTTTCATTTTGATTTTAGTTAAAGCTTTCATCATTTTATTCTGAGTTTTTGTTATTTTTATTAGTTTTTTTTTTTTTAAAAAAGATGCCTTCTATAAGTTTTAATAATATTATAGTAATAACTTTTAGTTTTTAGTTTTAGTTGATTTAGTTTTAGTTATTTTAGTACTTCAACTAAATAAAAAACTAATAAAACTAATAAAAAAAAAAAACTAATAAGTGAAATTCTTATACAATTAAGGTCTACTTTAGTGGCTGTTAATGGTGTTGCCAGATTTACTAGAATACCCAAGTTTAGAGAAATGTGTCTAAAAGCAGTGTTATTTTATTATCATTGATGTACTATTATAGTTTTTGTTAATATTTTGAATTAGATATTTATTTTTTCTGTTTTCATTTTAATTTTAGTTTAAGCTTTCATAATTTTGTTTTTGTTATTTTTATTAGTTTTTTTTTTTTTTTTTTTTTTTTTTTAAATATGCCTATATGGTAAGTTTTAGTAATATTATAGCAATAATTTTAAGTTTTAGTTTATTTACTTTGTTATTTTAGTACTTCAACTAAAACGAAAATGGAAAATGTTGCTTTGACAGCTAGCTGAATTAAAGTATTTATATTTCATTTTATTTAAGTTGAGGGACGTGTGTCCAAACGTGTCCATTGGTGCTCATTGAGCATGTCTGTGAAACATTGAGAGGCACTTCCTGTTTGAGAGGAAGCAGCTGGAGTTGAGCTGTGAGTAATGAGAGGGGAATGAAAGGCCTGATACATGAGTCGGACAGCACTGCTGCAAACCATATAGCCCTTCTCGCTCCATTTTTGCCATCCAAACCTCCTCCCACCTCCACTTTTTCTCTCCCTTTTGCTCTTGTTCCCTCTGATCCTTTCTTTTAATTACAACTCTCTCACTCTCTGTTCTATCTATAGAATTGCACAATATGTCACAGACAGAATAGGACGTCCAGTCTCTGCTGCAGGCGCATGTGCCAAACTGATGACATCACTGGGGGGCGGTGCTTGAACAGGCAATGGGATGAAGTAGGGTGGGCAGGGAAAAGGGGGCTAAAACAGTGAGCAAAGGAACAGAAAGAAGCACATATTATGCAAATATTGTTACACTGTTCAAAGTTCCTGCAGGCTTAATCAGTCACCCTTTGGTGTTGATTAAGTCATTGTATAATGGATTTATACTAAAAATCTCATTTGAACCCAGTGGCTTTTTTACATCTTTAAATGCATCTAAATATATATAAATATAAGTATTTCAGTGTCTGTTCTCCTTTAAAAAAGCATAATGGTACATTTATTTGTGATCTTTGTCATTCAAATTCACATTTGATTTTTGAAAAACAGTTCATTGCAACAAATAGACTTTGCAGCTTAAAGACGGCAGAGAGTGTAGAATCACTGCAGAGAGTGCTGGTGAGGCAGCTGTGACGTTGCTTTAATCTGCGAGCGAGTCGGTTCTGACCCCTCAGAATCCAGAGCAGGAGGGGGCATGTGCGTATGTGCACATGGGGAGGAAGAGAGCGGACAAATCAGATCTTTTATGACTAGAGAGACATAAAGATATCTGCTTGTATTTGCAGTCATTACCCGTCTGACCAAACATAAACTAATACCAGCTGGACTGTGTGTTTAGCAAGACACTCTCGAGATGCACAATATAATAGTATATGCTCAAAAAGAATAGACAATGGAAAATTCAATATCCTGTATAGCTCAAAAAGAAGAGTATATGGCACTAACAATGCCAAGGTCATAAGTTTGATTCCCAGTAAATGCATAAATTGATTAAAAACAATGTATTGAATGCAATGTAAGGCACTTTGTATAAAAGCATCTACCAAGTGCATAAATGTGACCCTGGACCACAAAACCAGTCTTAAGTCGCACGGGTATATTTGTCGCAATAGCCAACAATGCATTGTATGGGTCAAAATTATACATTTTTCTTTTATGCCAAAAATATTAAGTGAAGATCATGTTCCATGTAGATATTTTGTAAATTTCCTACCGTAAATATGTCAAAGCTTAATTTTTGATTAGTAATATGTATTGCTAAGGACTTCATTTGGACAGCTTTAAAGGCAGTTTTCTCACTATTTAGATTTTTTTGCACCCTCAGATTCCAGATTTTCAAATAATTGTATCTCAGTCAAATATTGTCCTATCATAACAAACCATACATCAATGGAAAGCTTATTTATTCAGCTTTCAGGTGATGTATAAATTTTTAAAAAAATTGACCCTTATTACTGGTTTTGTGGGCCGGGTTGCAAATGCTATACACTATTATTTATCACTTTTACATAATGGGAGTGTGGCACTGTGCGTGTGTCTGTTCTTTTTCAATTTTCTGTTTTGGCTTCATTTTTACTGTTTATTTGCAGGACAGTAGTACACCTCTTGGCTTGAGTTTTTGAAAAGTGAAATTTACTGTGATTAGTGTTCTTTTATCTTATACATCCATTTGTGTGTCTTTCAAACATAAATGTTTGGGCTTCAGGGACTTTTTCAACATTGTTGATAGTTTAGCTAACGCAGATGAAGTTTTGTTGAAATTGATTCACTAAAAATTACTTGAAAGCATTAGTTTGTTAAAAACTACTAATCAGTAATGTTTTGCAACATATGCCAGAGTTTTCTAGCCAAAGTATGTTTATGAATTCATGAAGTTTCATTACAGCTAGGCCTATATGATTTCCAGCTTGTTGCAAATTTTCAGGACATTTATGTTAAAATGTTCTTCTCCAAAAAAAAAAAAAAAAAAAAAAAAAAAATGCTGTTCTTTTGAACTTTCTATTAATCAAAGAATCATTAAAATGTGTAAGTTTCCACAAAACTATTAAGCAACTGTTTTCAAATAGCCGAGTTTCCATCTTAAATTGCGAATTTAACTTATGCGCAAAATTGGAATATCGCATAAAACATTTGCGAACGAGCACCGTTTCCATCCAACGAGTCAAAGAGAACAAAATCGTTACTTCCTAGTAAACTGGCACTAAATAGCCTATAGAAAACTTGGATAAGCTACTGAATATAATAATTTTCATATATGAAAAATTAATTGCGCCTCAGAGCGAGCAGACGAAATACAATAAATGCTGTCATTGCTTTCGGAGGTGAATGCTGCTGTTTGGGAACGCAGTCGTGTAATACAATTATTCAGAAATACTTTGATGACATACTAAGGCATTTCAGAACGACCATAACATCATTTCAGAAGCTGTGGAACGAGATCAGTCCGCTGCTAGTCAAGTTATTCCGTCTCATAGCGCAGTCACATGACATTTTTGATGCGCTTGGAGGAATTTATTCGCAAAATGCATTTCCATCTCTCATTATTCGCATTAACCCTTTTTCGCACAAGTCAAAAACCACCTCAAGCGAGCATAAAAACTTTTTTGCGAATTAAGGGATTTTATTTTTTTTTTTCGAAATTTGGGTTTTCCATCTCGTTTCTCATGCGATACTTCAAAATGCGCATTAAAACAGGGTGATGGAAACCCAGCTTAGAAAAATGTTTCTTGAGCACCAAATCAGCATATTATAATGATTTTTGACAGATCATGTGACACTGAGGACTGGAGTAATGGCAGCTGAATATGCAGCTTTGCCAACACAGGAATAAATTACATTTTAAAACATATGAAATAGAAAAGTTAATATATAATAATATTTCACAATAGATAGACAGACAGACAGATAGATAGATAGATAGATAGATAGATGTCAGTTAATATGACTTCCAGCTTGTTGCAACTTATCTAATTGTATCTAATTACATTTTTGTAAAGGCATCTTAAAGGGTTAATTCACCCCAAAATGAAAATGATGTCATTAATTACTCACCCTCATGTCGTTCCAAACCCGTAAGACTTTCGTTCATCTTCGGAACACAAATTAAGATATTTTTGATTAAATTGGAGCGCTATCTGACCCTCCATAGACAGCAACGCAACTGAAATGTTCCCAGGTCCAGAAAAGTTGTAAATACATCGGTAAAACAGCTCCATGTGACAACAGTGGCTCAACTTCAGTTTTGCGACGCTACGAGAATACATTTTTTTGCCAAAGAAAACAAAAATAACAATTTACTCAATCATTCTTCTCCCCTGAGTTACGTCTTCCATTTTAGAGAGTATCACAATACATACGCATGCTTTCCCCTAAGCGTAAACAATGCTTATTACGCTGATTATACATTCATGCACGCCTTCTCCCCGAACGTAAATAACGCTGGTTACGTCAAATACGTTCTTGGGTACTCTCCAAAATGGCGGAAGACGTAACTCGGGGGAGAAGAATGATTGAGTAAATTAATTATGTTATTTTTGTTTTCTTTGCGCAAAAAAAGTATTCTCGTAGCGTCGCAAAACTGAAGTTGAGCCACTGATGTTACATGGACCTGTTTTACCGATATATTTACTACTTTTCTGGACCTGGGAACATTTCAGTTGCGTTGCTGTCTATGGAGGGTCAGATAGCTCTCCAATTTAATCAAAAATATCTTAATTTGTGTTCCGAAGATGAGCGACGGTCTTACGGGTTTGGAACGACATGAGGGTGAGTAATTAATGACAGAATTTTCATTTTGGGGTGAACTAACCCTTTAACAATTTTATGTTTATTGCAAATGAATTAATGAATGATTATTGGTAAAACTAACATTGGATCATTCTTTTGTGGTGGGCCTGGTGAAAATGTTAGCAGAAGAAGTGGCTTGACTTTGACAAAATTCTTATGCAAGCAATTAATCACTAATATTACATTGTAGCTTTTTAACGGACTTGATTTTCTCCCGTCTGCTGCATTTCGTATCATAGACTGGGATGGCTGCTAATGAAGGCTTTGAGACTGTTTGCATTCTTTTTGTGCCACCAACCAATCGACATTATGATGTCATATTCCTGCGGTTTCAGAGAGATCAGTCACATAAAATTACAGCTCAAGTGTGTGACTTAAAAGAAAGCGCCCAGAACTGACTGCCGTGAGCAAAGAAACCAACAGGAAGGTCATGGGAAGAGGACACGCTTGCAGCTTCCAGGTGGGCCACTGAGCTGAAGGGGTGTAGTAGGTGTTAATGCAGCAATCAGATCTCTCACTCTCCATATCCTGCTGACTCATGCCCACTCGTTCATTCCAGCCCAAACTGTAGCAGACGTCTCCTGACAGGCTCCTGGAGTGGCAGTGTGAGTCATCTGATATCAAACCTTTTCTGATTCATTAAGCCCCTGCGGCCCCTCCCCTACCTCATCCCAAACCTTGCCGCAAACTCCTTTTCAAAATGCAGCATGATGTTCGCACTTAGTAGGAAGACATCTGCGCTGTCCTTCTCCCCTGCTACGCAGAACATTGTGCCAGCGATAACGTGGGAACAGAACGGAGAGCAGGCGACCGTTTCACAGGCCAACATGGAGACGAGAGTGGTGGGACGTTTTATTTGACAACAGATCAAATTAAGGTTCGGAGACGGAGTATGCAGTATGAGGGCCCAGGCCAAGGTTCACCTGGCACGCCACAGCACCGTGCATGCTAACGGCAGTTTACTTGCCAACGTTTCGGTTTCCAAGTCATGCCCTGAAAAACATACAAACACAGAGAACAGTAGCGCTGTGACGAAGAGGACGAGAGGGCGGAAGCAGACTGAGATTGGGCTCAATTCAAGCTCTCTCTCTCTCTCTCCATGTGTTTGATTTGGAGGTGAAACAAGGACATCCAACCTGAGAACCTGCTGACCTCTGGAGTGGCTGTGCATTAACCATACAATAAATACCTGCTGTAGGTTTATGTCTCCTATCATATATTTCCATTTAAACACATAAGTAACCTTAAAAATTTTCTTAAACTGTTTTTTTTATTCTTTACTGGTTAAAAAATATATTTAAACATTTTTAAAACAAGACAAATTTTTTAAAGAGAAAATCAGAGAAAAAGAAAATTCACCAAGACTGCATTTATTTGATTAAAAATATATTTTTAAATATATTTTGAAATGTCATTTATTCCTGTGATGGCAAAGCTGAATTTTCAGCAGCATTAGGCATTTGTTGCGCTGATTAATATTTTCATGAAAACTGTGATTTTTTTTTCTTCAGAGTTCTTTGATGAATAGAAAATTCAAAAGTATAGCATTTATCAGAAATATTTTGTAACATCTTAAATGTCTTTACTGTCACGTTTGATCAATTTAACAAATCTTTTTTCGTATTAGTTCTACTGACCCCAAAATTTTGAAGACTAGTGTAGGTAGTCTATAATACTTATGAAATACTAATGAAATAAAGAATTTCATATAAAAAAAATATTTCTGTAATATCACTGACCCTAATGGATTCTTATTATGCAAAGATTTACAGTCAACTTATAATGTTAAGATGATTTGACTCTATATTGTAAATTATGTACTTTTAGAGTACAGGAAACTGAAAGTAATATTTTTCTCATATTAGGCTCAAAATGCTCACTTCAGTCTCACTTCCACACTTTAATTTCTATTAGCATAAAGAATGATAATTCCACAATTATAATAATAATTCAGTATTCTATTAAAATTTTGTATAAATTGACAAGTACAGTTACAGTATATCTACAACAGTTCAAGAACAGATCACACCATAGGACATAGAATATTTATTTAGGAACACAAACAATGATAAGTTAATTATCAGGTAGTCCACAAATATTGTGGGAATGGTATCAATACAGTCAAACAGGGGAAAACATACATGGAAAACCATTTGGGAACAAGTGACCCCAAAAGAAAAGCTTGATCAGAAATTGTTGTAAACGGAAAGTAATACAAAGTAAAACCTAAAATTACTAACAGCATTGCTTTTTGAAAATCGTTTTCATCAAATAAGAAATTAAACTTTTTTCCCCACCAGATTGATCAATTTTATGTCAATAGAAAAAGCAGATTGGGCCAGAATTACAACTTGAATTGGAGTACTCATCCTCTCTCTAAAACTGGAAATGAGACAGAATTCCCGAAAAGCATTCATGTAGAATTCCCCCAAAAAGCAAGAAATTACAAAATATGATATACATATGAATACGTCATGCAAAGTGGAAAGTCTGCTTACAAACATGTTGTATAGTAGTCTGGTTTAATGCAGCTTTAGCGGCATGGATTTACTCTCCTCAGCTAAGAAACAACAGTTTGATAAACCAGCTAACCAGCTCCCCCCAAAACAGATTGAAATAAAACTAGGAGCCATGATTATAAAATACCCAGATCTTTCAGAATCAATTTTCAGACCAATCTTTACAATCTTTGAGGACATCAGTAAGTTACTCTGTAAGGGACAAAGCAAAGCATCATGGAAAATCCGGTTCGAGTTCGAAAAAGTGTGTTCAACTAGTGAGATTCCCTGATTGGTTGAGTAGAGTCAGGTGACCAGTGAGGTACGAAAAAAGTCCCATTCTCCAACGGGGAGAGAAAATGTAAGTCCGATACACAATGTTTGAGTGTGTAAGTCTCACACACTGTACACATGAACGCTTGCATTGAATACTAGTTAGTTAAAAACCGCAAAAACAGATCGCTAATCCACATGCAACGTCAACTCTCGTCTTGCATAAAGAACACCAGATAAAAGAATAAAAAGTAAAATGTGAGAAAAGTTGCTGCCTTAGATGCTAGACGTCCATCTTTGAGAAAATACCAGAAATAATCCACGGGCGCAATGATCATAGTCCCATATACGTTAAACTACTCTTTTATTATAGAAAAAACTCAGTAAATTTCACTTGCTCTCTTTCTTAGTAATACAATGTGCGCTTGTTTCTTTATTTCTCTTATTACCTTCGTGTTGGCTTTCGCTCCTCTTCTGTAAATGTCCATGTTGCTTGGTTATTCTTGGTGTAGCTCTCTCCCCCTCCATGTCTGGGGAGTGAGAGAGGAAAAACGACCCTCCCCTGACCCTCGCTCCGTGTAGTCCAGGCCCTCATCTCTCGGCCTCCATGGCGACGCTGGCCTTCTGTTCGGTTGCTGCTTGCTGGTTGACAGCTGAGGGCCAGCCTGGGGGAGGGTGGGCTTGTTGGGGAGAAGGCCCCTGAGTCCATAAGCCCTGCTGGTTGGGCACGGGTGGGGTCATGCCCCAGCTGACCGGAGGTGGAGGGGGCGAGGTGGCCATGCTGGGACTGTTGCTGCTGTTGAAGCTTTCCGAGGCTTTGAGTCGCGAGAACATGGTGAGGGCGTCTGGGAAGTTTGGTGGCGTTGCGGGTGTGTTGGCGGGGGTACACATCTAAAATACAAACAGATGGACAATCACAACTATGTTCTTGGATAATGCACATCATTTATCAAATTATTTATTATTTTCTATCACTTTTTGTGGTCAGTAAGAAAGAAGAAAGAAGTCTCTTATGTTCACCATGGCTGTATTTATTTGATCAAAAACATTACTATTTAAAGCAAATGTTTGCTATTTTAATGTATTTTAAAATGTAATTTATTTGTGATGGCAAAGTTGAAATTTCAGCAGTCATTACTCCAGTGTTACATGATCCTTCAGAAATCATTCTAATGTGTTGATTTGGTGTTCAAGACTCATTCCTTAGGCACATTAAGCAGCACAACTGTTTTTTACATTGATAATATTATGAATATACAAATTCTTTTATGCATAGAAAGTTAAAAGGAACAGAATTTCAAAATTCTGAATATAAAGAAAAAAACAGAATTTTTATATAGAAATTTTTGTAACATTACAAATGTATTTACTGTCACTTTTGATCAATTTAATAGATCCTTGCTGAATAAAAGTATTTGCTTCTTTCAAAAATCTCCCTAGTAAAAATTTATATATTTTAAATGCATTGATTTAATTCTAAGTACAGTTCAAATCTATTAATGTATTTACTGATATATTGCTTGAGACTTACTGATATAAAAATTATAATTGAACTTTTTTGGAGTAGTAATTGAACTTTTTTGTACTACTTGTGCACAATGCACATTTCTTAATATTAAGCCTAAAATGTGTTTTAATGTCACTATTGATGAGGATTGTATGATTTTTGAATAATATTGGTCTTTCAGTGCAAGATATTTAAAGTGTACCTGAAGTATACTTGTAATAGTTCCACTTTAGCACAATCAACTATACTTCAGTAAATATTTAGTTGGACTTCAGCACTACTTCCGTCACAATTAAAATGCATTAAGTACAAAATTAGTTGTTCCAATTTAGCAGACTTTAAGTATACCGGGTTAGTAGTATACTAAAAGTACAACAGCAGGGTATTTTTATTAAGTACATAAATATGTAAATGTATTTGTATTATACTTAGTATGAAATAAATGTATTTTTTTCACTAGGGCTTACTGACCCTAAACTTTTGAACTGAAGTGTAGCCGTTTGTACACTTTAATTCAAATAAATAAAAGTTAATCAAATCTTGCTCTATTTCTAAAATTATTTTCATTGATTTCATGATTTTCAGCTGATGTCACGAACCCCTCATTCATATATTCGTATCATAGCCTCTTTTCATAATCCAAGTAATTTCTGATAAATAAAATCAGGCCCTGTCTTTTATAGATTGCAGAAGTAAAACGAGAGACTTTCAATACATCTTTAACATTCCTAACTAATAAAACACATTTTAAACCATATGACAAGCAGCTAAAACATTTTAGTGGCAAAATTTAATTCTGCCAAGTTGTCCCAGCAGATCATTCCGACATTCCCTCCCTTCCTTCGCATTCTTTCTGCCTGTGTTGATTGGTGCTCTTCTAACAGTTCAACTTCCTGTTTCTCATCTCTGCCCTGGCATCACCCGCTCTGCCTTCCTCTGTGTGCCGTTCAGCTTCTCCATTACTTCTGTGACCTCCCCATTGTCCTCTCTGAACTCGCTGTCCTCTGTCCGCAGCAAATCGCGCATTTACAGAGGTACACAATAGGCCTCATGAGAGCACCCCCACCATCCTGCGATGTTTTCGGCGGCAGGACAACATCATCAAAAATAAACAACATTTCAAAGGTCGCCACCAATCTGCACAAGGCAGCAATCTGTGGGTTGAATTAGGACTAATATGTGGGGAGAATTTGAGAGATTTTGTCAGTGAAAGCTAAATGAACGGACAGTGTTACATTGGGATACTTCCTGGTGTGCCCTTGCACAGGTATAAGAAACATGTCCATATTGTCTTACTGCAGCAATCGCATCGGCATTCGCATCCCATCCTGTCAGCAACCTTAAATACTGCCGCCTTCAGTTTTTATTGACTCATCCGTAAGGATATCTCTCCAAAAATCACCCCATTGTGGCCGGTCAAAAGTCTCAAATGCACCTCCGTGTCCCTAGATGCCTTTAATTCACAAGAGTGTTTACAACAGGAAGTCTGAGGGATTAAAAAAACAGCTATGAAGCTGTTACACAGGTTTCAAATGGCAATGAGGAGGGGGAAAAAAAAACCCTCGGTTTGGAAGAGTCGCACAAAATGGCATCCAGCAATACATCAGCTGGCTGGACAGCTGCTGCAGATGTAGAGAAGACGGTCAGTGGCTTAACAAGGCCGTCAAACCGAGAGCAGATGCATCTGCAGATCCTCCATAATTCAGAAACATTGACAAAGCGTGCTTCAAGAGGTGCGGTGTACATAACAAACATGTTCTGGCCGACAGCTGGGTTGCTATGGAAATATTTTGGTTGTGAGGACAGATCTGTTGATGAGAAATGAGGTCAGAGTTGGCGTAGAAAAACAACCTGCGGTGCACAGCCCAGTCCACTTTGTTATACTTCGTTTTTGTTTGTTATATTTGATTTACTTGGAAACCCAGTGAATGTTTAAAACTGTATTTTGTATCTATCTATCTATCTATCTATCTATCTATCTATCTATCTATCTATCCATCCATCCATCCATCCATCAATGTAAAGGCTGTAAAATAGGGCACAATGTACTGTGTTAGGAATTTTCTATATTAATTTTACACAGATGTTTTACCCATATTTTGAATTAAGTATTGCGTCATGTTGATTCTTTTTCTTACAGTGTACAAAACCAGTTTATAACCTTACTTGTCTCTTCATATTAAATTAAAATCAGAGAAAGTATGAAAAAAAAATCAACTTGTATCACCACATGCTTTTGAGTAGTTTCTTTGTTTTAAAACAAGACCAATAGTGTGACACTTTTTCAGCTGTCTTAGTTCTGGAAGCATTTTTCCCAAAGGAATTTTAAAAAAAGTCTATAACCAAAATCCATGAGCCAAACCAACCTGCTACAAGGTAAACCACTCCATTAAGCATTGCAAATAGCATAGTTGAAGAAATAAAAAAAATAATAAAATAAAAAATAAACTATTTAAAAGCTGTTGTGTTCTAGAAGACATTAACAAAAAAGGTCCAGATCTAATGTGGGACTTGGAAACAACCATCTTTTTGTGACTTCAAATTGGACATCCTTGATTGCCCCTTTCCAACTAGAACCATAGCAAAAACATGTAAGTGAAACCAGCATCTTTGGTTCACCAAGCACAACCTAAGCCCTGCAGAGGCATCAGTGAAACAAATTAGAGAGCATCAATCTTGTTCCCCTTTACTATTATTCAATAAGCCAGACTGTTCCAACCCACAAATAAGCAGTTTCTCCTCCACTGGAAATAGCTAGAAATATATAACATAAAACAAAGGAAAGCTTTCAAATTGCAATTCACTGCTTCATGCTTAGTATGGAAGTTCTAGTACAACTGCTGTTTTGCATCCTTCACATGCATGTCTACATGACTTAGGGCTGGAATTATGGAAAGTGTACACACTGTGGCAGATGGTGCATGAAATATAATGATAAGGTTTGTAATGAGATAATTGACGGTTCACTGCAGCGTTCCATTGTAACACAAAACTGTATAACACTGCCTGATCTGCTGTACTTGTATCTGTGAGTCTCTGAGAGAAAGAGAGATGCTGGGAGTTGTCGTCGAGCAGGCAGACAATGCCTTTAGGAGGTGCTTTGATTTTTATAACAGTAATTTGTAATCACATACTGCAGAGATGCAGAGGTTTTTCTGATCTCTGCACACTATTATACTGTGTGTGTGTGTGTGTGTGTGTGTAAGTTTAAGTGTTTACACATATGTGAGCAAATGATCTCTCAGTTCAGGGATTGATTATTAACCTGAGTGTAACAGTACAGAAGGATTTCAGAGCAAAACAATAGGCAAGTATTGTCTAAAAAAAGGCTGATTTTCACAATGAAACAAGACTTGATTTATACTTACTGTATGTTAAAATCAAGGACACGACACTATGGCTAATATTGGCTGCAGTGTCCTCTGCCAAGTGATTGTGCAGTGATCATAAACCAGCAAAAGTTGTTCAATCAGAACAGTTTAAATGTCGTCCAACTGAAAGACAGCTATGACTGCTGTCCAAGAGCATTTTTTTTGTGATTAAACAGAAGTAGCAACAAATCTTTTCTTCTGAATTGTGACATACATCAGAGTGTGACAAAAAAAATGTAGGGCTGGGAATTGGATCTATGCATCATTTGTTTGGATTTTGAGGTGTAAGAGTTTGCATAATTGGAAGGTCGAGGTCAGAAATGTTAAAAAAATTAAACATATGCATATATGATTTGTTCATAATAAGATTTATAGCATGCATTTAGAGAATAGACAGGGTGAAGACTATAAAAAAAAAAAAAACTGTAAAAACAGTGATTACTAAATTAGCATTCACACTATACTATATAAGTGTGTGCACTGCTTGTCGACGTCGTCTACTGCTTTAAATGCTCCAGCAGCTCTTTAAAGCCGGGAGGATTCTGAATGGCTGTCAGTGATTTTATTGTACATCAGCTGGAAAAACTGCTTTGAAAATTTGTTCCAACAGTATCATTTTTCTGTGCCATTAACACTATAGCTGTGGTGTGAACATGCAGCTCATAGAATTAGAATGATTATTAAAACTTTAGTTATAGTTATTGTCCTTGGTGTGAATGGGCCTTAAATACTCTAACAAACCATTTGTATTGTCAGATGTCATATTATATAACTGAAGCTATAATTGGTTGAATGAAACATTTCTCATTCTTTTTTCCCAGTTACTTTAGAAACAGTTAGTCTGCAAGCTGCTACCGCAGAATTTAGCATACAGTTTTATCCAAAGTGACTTGATGAACACCTCAAGCAATTTACCATTCAAGAGACAATTCACAGTTCTGCAGTGACAAGCTTCACGAGTATGTCAGCACATATCTAGCTTAGAGAAAAAAAGAGAGAAAATCATTTTTAGGACATGCCTTTGATTCTGGTTGTGATTTCAGTTAAATGCTCACCAATTAGCCTGCTATCCTAGCATTGCTTCCAAAGAGTAATCGGAAAGGCTTTTTTGATTATCTAGAAGAACATGATTTGATATGTTTTTGAACGGATGTTACAAACGGTTAACTTTGGGGTTTGAATTCTGCAGGGGGCTAAAATCATCAACCAGCCAGGGCAATCTGGGCCACGCTAACCATTTAAACCCATGTGCATTGCACGTTACTTCTTGTACATCTGCGATTCACACTCACTGCATAGTGGGAAGTATTGCTTGTAAATGCGGTTTACTCTTTCTGGCTGCAACCATGACATCAACTCAAGGCCAAATACTCAAATATAATCATTGTTTCAGAGTGAAATACTTTGTATACACTGCCTTTGATTAGACATTCCGGTGTTTCTTAACTTTTCAGCCTGTATTTTGTCTTTAGAATGTTTCACACTGATTGTCCCACTTCCCCAATTCACAGCCTTGACAAGAGAGAACATCTGCTTGTTTTTATAGGCTACAGAGACTGTAAGGTCATCAAGATAAGGAGCTTCACTCCATGATCCTTTTAATCAAACTGTCAGTTAACTGCAGTAAAGTCCTGTCATTACTCTAACCTTTCCCCACCCTTCTGTAAGGTGCAGGGAATTCAGCTGTATCTGAGAATTAAAATACTGCCATCTCTTTCTTAGGTCACACCCAGGAACAAACCACAGTTAAAGTTACCAGAATTTCCGTCTCAGCCCCAATGCCAGGAAAAGAGCCTTTTCTAGCCTTTGTGTTAAATCCTGTTTTAATTACCGCACTTTAACCAGAGGATAACTGGCCATCTTACTAAGGCTATTCTTTTTTCTTTGGCGGTGACTGCAGAGCTTCACTGGACAGAACACAAGAATTCCTTGGGCCAAACATTAATTTCTCAAAATGTGGAAATTTTGCTCCATATAAATCATTATTCTTTGGTAATGAAACTTAACTCTGATTTCTAATCATTTTTACTCAATTATAGACATCTATAGAACAGATATAAATCCTTATTTAAAAATTGATGAACTAAATTAAATTAGACTAAAATCTAAAACAAGTTTTTATAAAAGTACTGTAATATAATAGCCAATAATTCAATACTGAAAGGGACAAAGTGTAATTTTTTTCTTGATTTGCACATTTGTCCATAGTGTATTCTGTCACTATTAGTCATAAGCAATACATGCATTAATTTTTTTTTTCAATACATCATCTTTTTTTGTCCTACTTTCTAATTCTAACACTGAAAGGGAGCAATTTTAGTGTGAATGAATTTAAGTGTGAATGACTTTTTTCAGTTTCAGAACCCAGATTTCATTATAAAATTCATAATTAAGTTACTTAAAGAGCCTTTTCTGTGTGATACCCAACTTTCTGTTTGAGTATTCGGCTCAGCGTGTGAGTTATGAGCTAACATGGTCAGCAATTATTGTAGAACTACAGCAGGGTCACTCTAGGAGACAAACATCTAACATTACACCTGTTCAGAGCATGATCTCAACCCTTGACGATATGCCCATTCACAACAATTATTTCCTAATAATAAACCTTTAATAGTAAAATGAACAGGAGCTCATAAAGATGTTAAGCTCCAGGGAGGCCTGAACATGTGGCAAGCTTTAATTACGACTGTAATGTTGTGCTTTAAAAATAAATTATTCAACCAAAAATAAAAATTCTCATGTTGAGTAAATTACTATATGATCAAAGACTACAGTCACGATCAGTGATTCTTTTCCAACAGTCAACAGATTCTGAACAGATCTACAGATCTGTTCAGAATTGTATGTAAGCATACAAGTCTGCTGATTTTTTTCATGCACTTATGACTTCACTGTCAATCAGAATAAGTGTGCTAGTGCAGGGGAAATTGTGGTGCAAACTCAATTAGGACTGCATAACTAATAACATTAGTAAGTGTTGGCAGCCATGCATGCAACAAAAAAAAAAAAAATCACACCTCTGCTTCTTGTGTTTTCGCATGGATCTATTTAAACTGTGATCCAGTAGGCAAACTATCCTGTGTTCAGCGATAAACAATGATCTGTAGATATTTTTTGCTTCCGCAAAACCATTTATGCCCCATATACTTACATCAATAAACCGCAAACAGACACAAACATGCATGAACTGCAATGTTTAACTGAACATTTATGAATGATTTATCAAAAAAACAAAAATTCTAGACATTTTTCTAGGCATATATGATTAGCTTCGAATTTTTAAAAATAATTTAGATTCAGACAGATTCACTAATGAATCATTTTGACAATTTTATAAAGCTGTTTTATCGATTCATTGAAAATAACTGACTCCAAAGAATAAATCACCCACAACAGCACATAGCAACTGTAAAAACTCTTCACTATATCTTCGATAGAAATAACACAATTTCAATAGTTGACAATAACTTCACAAAAGGTTACATTTGTTAACATTAGTTAACATAAACTAATGAAAAATAATTAAAGAAAAATAAAGCATAATAACAACAAGCATTTATTAATTTTACAAATTAATATTAACTTCAACATTTACAAATACATAATTAAAATCAAAAGATGTGTCTATTAACATTATTTACTGGACCTGAGCTAAATAACAATGAACAGTTGTATTTATTAACTAATGTTAACAAAGATTATTAAATATTGTAACAAATGAATTGCTAATTGTTATTCCATTAATGAAAATTAACTAATGAGATCTTATTGTAAAGTGTTACCGATATGCCCAGGTTTTTCATGAAAGTGGGAAACAAAGGTGACAGTGGGATACTCCAGAACTCCATCATCATGATACACATACCATATATCTCTTTTTCATAAAGGAATTATTAAATACTAATCCTGTTCAAGAAGACACTTGCTTATTGCTTGACCAGTGATAGCCCACATTCGTGATACTTTAACCTTGCAGCCATTATTTCTTTTTATTTATAATGCAACAATGAAATACTGCCTACCTCGGCACACTACAGTAATAACAGTGTGTGTGTGTGTGTGTGTGTGTGAGTGTGTGTGTTTTTATTTCTGGAAGCCCCGTCTCTCCGCAACATGGCCGACCCGATGGCTACAGCTTTACATTGTTATTGTTTCAGACACGATGTAAACGGAGCACGTGTAGTCACATTACAGACACATGTAATAGAAAAAAAGTTACATTTAATAAGCATTTATAAACAGAGATGACGGCTTTCATACTCACCATTTGATGATGGTGACCGTAAGGGATATTTGTCTCTTGAAAGAAGGCACTAAGTGCTGTCTGTGAGTGAGAGATCATAACACAGCATTACCTCACATGCTGTATAATAATATTCAAACATATTTATACCTCGCTAGACTGGAGTTTCACTTATTTTAGAGAGCTGAGAATGGCTGCAGGATTTAGGCTGATCTAAATGAAAAACGAAAGCACAGCATTGTATCAGTGTTGAGCTCTGCTGTAGTGTAATCTGTCAGCGGTCATCTTCATTGCATAATAACATGGGAAGCTAGTACAGTGTGTCACGGGGAAGGATTATAGTATTTAATCTGGAGTAAACTCTAATTGGATTGAAGCCTGTCTCTGCTGAGTTTTTCGCAATTGTTATATTATAGAGATGCAATTTAGTGCCGTTTTATTCCAAAATAAAGCACATGCAGACGGCATAGATTTTATATGTCCAAGGAGGAAACATGTTTAGGTCACTGTTATTAAGCAATGGCAACCAGACACGCGACAGAGTATGCAATGCATCACATAAACAATGCACTAGCGTCGGCATGCATAGTGTGCTCTCCATTGCGCTTACCTCAAACTGCCAATGTGCCGCTTGCAAAAGCTGTTTCGCTTGGTCTGCGGCACATCCAGCTGTCAGGACGAACTGGTTTATCATAACTTGATGTTTGAGTTCATCCATATTCGCTGGTGTTTATTTCCGAGCCACTAACAATAGTATTTTACCCGGGACTGGATTTTTGAGATTTAGTCTCTCCGCTTTTCTCTTTCAGTCGTCCACCATTACAGCCGGTTGTGCAAACACAAATATTTACTGTAGCTCCTCTGGTGTAAAGAGCGCCAGATGAGTGACAGCGTGAAGCAGCCAATCAGAGCGGGGCGGAGGTCATGGGAATTGTATGCGTCGGGATTCCACGTTTGTTGTGTTTTTGATGACACTGCATTAGTTTGATGTATATGTTGAAGCGCTCCAGATCGATGTTGACGATTTTGCTTATACAATTTGACCATATCCAATCCTAAACAAAGAAAATGCATATATAAGCTACGCGACAAGGATAAGAGTGCGTGTTTAAGTTGCTCTTTAAACGCGGCAACTACATTTCCCGTCATGCAACGCTTTGTTTGGAAGGCAGAATTTATGAATGACGGTCGTTCCCGTCCAATTCCCATTCGAGCTATGCCACTACCTTCCCAAATATGGTATACAAATCTTCCAACACCAATTAAATCACTAGCATCTTAACAGAAGACTCCTTGATGTACTTTAGCGCAGTCCTTTGTAGTGGTAATGGTAAACATATGTCGCGTGACTGCGCTTGGAAGCATCGCGTCTTAAACACAAATACGGAATAAACCATATATAATTATATATTTCATCGTGCTCGATCCATATTAGTTTGGATTTTCAGCATCGATATTGAAATTTATTCATCTTGTGAATCATAAACATAACTTATTGTATGTCCATGATAATTAATTAAAAATCATTTAGTGTCGAATTAAGGATTCTTTTAATCTTCTGTTTAGGTCAGCTGAGACCCCGACGGACGGTAAATAGGAACAACATATCCCAAGATCCTTTGCTCTCAGAAAATCCCATCTCGCGAGAGCATGGGATCCTCAGAAGAGAGTCTTTTCCAATAGTCTTGTGTTTGTTTTTATTTTGTTTACCGATTAAACGTCGTTTATTTGGCGTCTACTCGCGAGTTATCTGATTTTACAGAAGTCACTTTGTTTTTTAGAAGAGCTAAAACGTAGATACAAAAGTTGATTTCTTTTGTTTGCGCAGTTCTTTTTGTCGTTAGAGATGGGAATGTATCCATAGCGGAGGAAGCAAACCGTATCCAGCTAACTGTCCAAACAAATCTTCTTTTATCCACATATATCGGGCTTCAGCAGCCATTTACACTCAAACATGGGTTCAATACTGAGCAGGAGGATTGCTGGGGTTGAAGACATCGATATTCAAGCCAATTCGGCGTACAAATATCCCCCCAAATCAGGTAAAATCTCGTTTAAGTAAAGTGTTGACAAACGTTAGCCTCATTACGAAGTCTAATGTAGTGTGCATTTTCACCATTTTTGGTGTCACTCATAGACTGTCAATGTTTGTTACTTTCTATTAAAAATATAAACATTTATTCACAGTGGCTTAGAAAAGAAAAGGTATACTAGAATATATATAGATATAGATAGATATGCAGAAAAGATTTGCTAATTTGATGTCCTCATGGATGCATTAAAACATCATCCTGTGTCAACTTTGTCTAATGACCACATCCATCCCAGATAATAATCTACCAAATGTCTTTATTGCAGGAAATTATTTCACCAGCCATTTTTTCATGGGAGGAGAAAAGTTTGACACACCCCATCCAGAGGGATATCTTTTTGGAGAAAATATGGATTTGAATTTCTTAGGCAACAGACCTGTGCAGGTGACCAAATGAAACAACCTCAAAACTTTACACTTTGTCTTTCTCACACATACATTTTGGTCCTGTTTTCCACAGTTTCCCTATGTGACCCCAGCACCGCACGAGCCTGTGAAGACGCTGAGGAGTTTGGTGAACATCAGAAAGGATTCTTTACGACTTGTCAGGTATTTTGTGAATATTGTCATGGCTTGAAGAGGCTGCTAATGGTGCCACAATGTGGAATATATGCTGAAATAAGAAAGAAATGTGTGGAGGTTTGACAACCAGCTTTTGTTTTTTGATTTTTTTGCAGGTATAAGGATGATTCTGACAGCACACCAGAGGATACAGGAGATCCCAGGGTTCTCTACAGTGTTGAATTCTGCTTTGATACTGATGCCAGAGTGGCTATTACAATATACTGTCAGGCCTTTGAGGAGTTTGCCAATGGGATGGCAATGTAAGTTTCCACTGAGTAGTACATTGGGTAAAGTTTCTGCAGTTGAATGATGCTAAATCACTGTGCTTTTGTAACTAAGTGAATTACTTTTAGAGGAAAAGGATTAGATGATAATTAGAAGTTTCTTGTGATTGATAGCCTCACTTGCGCCATTTGAGTCCAAAGAAACATAACCCACTGGCATCTAGACAACATCTCTCCTGGCAACTTAATGCTTTCCTTGGAAACAGTGGTACAATTAGCCCTTGGTCTAAATACAGATTTAAAGATTAAACCCTTTTACATAGGTCACTGTGTTTTAATGCACATTATTAGTAATCGACACCCTCGGGTATGCTGAGATGTGATGTGTTGGTGATAATCACTACAATATTCTTTTTAAAGATACAGCCCCAAGAGCCCTTCAATGGTGTCTGAGATGGTCCATTATAAGAGAGGGATAAATCAGCAATTTTCTCTGCCATCCTTCAAGATTGATTTCACCAAATGGAAACCTGAAGAGGTATGATTTTCTAAGATTACATTTCTTTAGATGCTTAGAGGCTCATTTGCACAGTCTCATCAAGGCCTTTGTGCTGTGATGACTTTCTAAAAGAATAATGTTTTTAAAAAAACAATTGTGAATAGTTAGGTGTGTATTTTTAGAAATAAACATTGAAATATTTCTGTAATTTTTTTTTTTTAGCTGAACTTTGATCTGGACAAAGGCGTTTTCCCTTTGGTGGTCCAAGCAATAGTGGATGATGGAGATGGTTGGTGAAAAATTGATGATAAAAAATATAATCGGTTAGAATTATGTAATAGCATTACATACTGTTGTCTCACAAAACACTGCGTTTTCTGTTACAGACATCACTGGCCATGCGCATGTTCTCTTGGCAGCTTTTGAAAGGGTATGTATTTCTTGAGATTCGTTTTACGCTCAAGAATGTCAGCTGAAAGCTTGTAAGCATTCGGTCATGTTTTGTAACACTGAATAACATGGAGTAACTCATTAACCAGGCAGGGTTTTATAGAGTCAGGATAGTTTGAGATTCATAGTTCACATGATCATGGAAAACCTGGAATGTGGGTTTGAAATTTTAAAATTGTGATTTTTCAGGCTCTTAGAAGTCATGGTCAAAAAAATCTAAAACCCTGAAAATTGTTTTGTAGCCATTGTAGGAAATGAAAGTAGACAGAATTAACATCATTTAGCCTTATTACATAGAACAAAAGTTCCCACAGAAAGCATCATGAAGGGCATCATACATTTTTATTAACACAGCATAATCAGACTAATATATCAAGAGATGTTTAAAAGTAACGCATTGATCTGTTTTCATTAATTTAGGAACTATAAAGTACTGCTTTTAACACATTTTAAAAAAGCTTTCATTCCATTCTAATCAATGTTCTGATATAACTATGATGTTAAATGTTGCATTTAAGGAGTAGACGAGAAAGAGGTAAAATAAAATAATAATAATAAAACCGTATTTTTCCAAGCAGTGCTAATGTCAATAATGGAAATACGCAGAGATTTCTTCACTGGCCTTTTTCCAAGAGTGCATTTGATCTCTCATATTCACAGACTTTTCTCAGACATTTACCTTACCAGCTCGTTAGGTTGTTTTTATAATATTAATAATATATTCCCTTACAGCATGTTGATGGCAGTTTCTCAGTGAAGCCTTTGAAACAGAAGCAAATCGTAAGTATTTTTGTGGCTCATTATTAAATGTAAGGGTCTGATATTTGTGCTCATTTTCCAGTATATCTGTGATAGTGGCTGTATGATTGTGTTTCTTAATTGGATTCCTCATTAAACAGATGGATTGAAAGCTTTGATCTGTCCACACTTGTGCACGCTTATCCACTCCACATGTGCGGAAGCAGTAATCGGGCCATGTCATTTCATGAAAAAAATAACGAACATTTTGATCTGTGCTGTGATGATTCCCATGCCAGTAATCCGCATTTACGTATAGCATGCTCATCCTTTAGGTGGACCGTGTGAGCTATCTGCTGCAGGAGATTTACGGCATTGAAAACCGGAACAATCAGGAGACAAAGGTAAATCATGTCGCTACACCAGAGAATTTAGGGCAGATGAGATATGACGTGCACAACTAGTAACACAATATCCATCCTGCCTTTTTCTGTCTCTGATTTCATGTACTATTTTACAGTGTTTTTTTTTTGTCTTCTCTATTCAGTCCACAGAGGATGAGAACAGTGACAACAGCAGCGAGTGTGTGGTTTGTTTATCAGACCTGCGTGACACACTCATTCTCCCTTGCAGGCACCTGTGTCTGTGCAATGCCTGTGCTGACACACTGCGTTACCAGGCCAACAACTGCCCTATCTGCAGACTGCGTAAGTACTCATTAATCAACGCCTGAGCTTTCCGTATTGTTCCTTCATTATTATTCAGATTTGTTCCGCTAAATGAGCTGAACCTTTAAAGTGGGTATGGCCATAAAGATAAAAGGCAGAGTGATGATTTTTTTAAAATCCAATATGTACTGATTTACCATTGTGCTTTTATTACCCTTTTTATTGTTCTTAGTGATGAATAGTCACTAGTGCATCACTGATCACTTATGCAGTGCAGATCATGTGACTGTTGAAGAATAGTGCCATCTGCTGGGGATGTCATGTAATAATGATTATTCGGTTTATGTGAAGTAATACAGTGGTTCCCAACCATGTTCCTGGAGGCCCCCCCAACACTGCACATTTTGCATCTCTCCTTTGTCTGACACACCCATTTCAGGTCTTGGAGTCTCTACTAATGAGCTGATGATCTGAATCAGGTGTGTTTGATTAGGGAGACATGGAAAACATGCAGTGTTGGGGGGCCTCCAGGAACGTGGTTGGGAACCACTGAAGTAATATACATCAGATCATTTTTAGTGAATTTATATTTGTTACATGTTTAAGTTTTTTTTTCTGAGAAACATTTCTGAAAAGAACACATTTCCTTGTAATTTAAAGGAATAGTTAACCCAAAAATGAAAATTTGCTGAAAATCAACTGAAATTTAAATGAACTGATTTGGAGAAATTTAGTATTACATCACTTGCTTATCAATAGATCCTTTGCAGTGAATAAGTGCCGTCGGAATGAGAGTTTGTAATAAATTCATCATTAAGATGAATGTTGGTGGTCTTTGATATGAGAGGACAACAAGGGAGTGATTTTTCAGCGTTTTTATGGATTATGCACTGGTATTTTGGCCAGAATTGACAGTTTTAATATCTTAAAACTGATATTAAAACTCATTAATTGATGGACTGGAGGTGTGTCAATTGCTTGTGACATTTTTATCAGCTGTTTAAACTCTCATTCTGACGGCCCCCCTTTCACTGCAGACAGAGGATCCATTAGTGAGCAAGTGATGTAATGCTAAGTTTCTCCAAATCTATTCTTAGGTGTCCTGAGGGTAAATTTATTTAGCAATTTTTCATTCCTTGAAGGAGAAACATGCTAATAAGTAACTATATACGACAGGACTGTGGTTTAGTTGACCAGGCGTTTGTGTACTTGTGTAAAGTGTTTCTGCACTGTAGATCTTCTTCACTGAGAGAATGTGCACTGATTTTGCTTCGACAGTAAGACCAGCTGTGCAAATATTTACCTCCTTTTTTGTAGCCAAATGAATCTGGGAACTTTTAATCTGCAGTGTGAGGATGCAGCACCTGTGTTTGTTTATGCACAGTGCACTTGTTTGTATCCTTTTTCCTCATCTGACCTTTCTTTTACCTTTCGCTGCCCCAGCATTCAGAGCCCTGCTCCAGATTCGAGCCGTGAGGAAGAAAACAGCTGCCACTCTCTCACCAGTTTCCTTTAGCCCAGTGCTTTCCCAGAACTCTGACCACACTGAGCATTCGGTAAAGTTCATGTTTCATCCTGTACTCTGCTTTATTAATACATCATAGATCCTTTTCCACTGTGTTGCTACAGTAGTATTGATTTTGTCCAGTGGAATCGTGCTTCGCATTTGACTCCAGTACAGTTATGAATGGTATTTCAGGTTTTCAGTGGCGCATAAACTCCTCATTTCAAACATCCAATATGTTGGACAAATTTGTTTTAAAATTATATTTTTTTACCTTTTTTTTTTTTTTAACAGTAAAAACAGTAATATGCTAAAAAAGTATTACAATTTAAAATAAATTTTCTGTTTGAATATGTTTTAAAATGTGTATGTCAAACAACATAACTTTCAAAATATAAGACCTCTAAATTATTTTGATTCTACATGGCAATAAGTCAGAAGTTTACTAACAACACACTTTTTTTTTTTTTCCTGTTGAATCTCAGAATGCCGACAACATCCCTCCTGGCTATGAGCCCATCTCACTGTTGGAAGCGCTGAATGGAGTGCAACCCGTGTCCCCTTCAATCCCATCAGCACCTCTCTATGAGGAGATCCAGTTTTCTGGGGAGATGGGGGATCCCCTTAACCTGACTGGACGGCAGCAGAACGCAGATACCACGTCGATGAAGGGCAAAGGTAGCAAGTCACCAGATGGGTAAGTCCATATTGTGAAAATACTCACTCTGAAAATGCTCAAATAATGTTTTTCTTTTTCCAGTAAAATGTGTCATGTTTCCAGGTCTACACGTTCTCCCTCATCCCCAATACAGGAGGAGGAAGATGAGGAGAGGATGTCAGAGCTGTCTGATGCCCAGCCTCAGTCTGTTCTGCCCTGTAGTCTCAGTCCCACTGAGGTCAGCCACTATCAAGTTCTTCCCTGTACTTGTGAAATGATGCCCACTGACAAGCCAGTAAATGGTAACACTTTATTTTAAGTTGATGTAATCAAACGTTACATGTAATTAATATAGCAATAACAGTAAATCATACATAAATACAAGCAACTAACCCTAAACCAAACCTTAACCTTATAGAAGAGGTTCTCAACTCTGGCACTCAAGGTCCACTTTTTTGCAGATTTTCACTCCAACATGCCCTATAGTATGTAATTTAGTAGTAATAGTTCATTAATATCACACAGTACTGTATAATTACACTATAGCAATGTCACCTTGAAATAAAGTGTAACCCAGTGAGCAGATGGCTTTCTTTTAAGAGTGTACTTAAAGGTGAGCAGGAACTACTTTATTTTATGAAGAGTTTTCTTACTCTTGGTCTTGAAATTACCTGTCTGAGTGCCTGTGGCATAAATAAACCATACAATAGTTTCTTCACAAATGTATTTCTTGGAAACATTCATTATGGTTGTGTGTGACTCATGGCATGGATAAGTTGACTGTGTAACTCCGTGGATTAGTTTGCATAGATCTGTGGGTTTTACCTGGTTGCACGCGACTGATAAAGAAATGCAAACTAGTAAACAACCTACACTGTTGTGACTGCTCATTTCCCACAACCTGTAAATAAACGGCTCATTCTAGTTTATTTCCCAACAGGCCACAGTAGAGGGTGTGTCCACCAAACCTGGCTTCCCAAATTCAGGTTAGCAAACTTGATTTGCAAATCAGCATTAAAATGAAGCATGTCATGTCTTTGTTGCAAATAATATGGCCAGCAGCGATTTAAAAAAAAAAAAAAAAAAAAATTTATATATATATATATATATATATATATAGTATATAATACTGTATGATATAAAATATATATAATATGAACATTCTGACTGACTTGCATCCTCTCAGGCTTTGGTTATGTACCAGTACCAGTGATGGAGAACAAACCATGTTAATCATGTCGTGTTGGCAGGTTCAGAGAGCAGATCCCTGGATGTGTCTGTGAGTGAAATCCTACAGGACTGCCACAGTGAGCGCAGCAGCCTGAGCCAGACAGAAAGTGACCCCTCAGCAGATCTGGTCCTGCCTGGTGAGTCAGTACCCCACAATCCTGACGCCCCCATGAAGTCTGCCAAAACTCCTTATGTAGGAATAGTTCCTTTGAGTCCTTTTTCGAGGGTGGGGTGTCTTTTACGCCCTGATAAGCCTTTGTACTGTTGACTTTGAGAAAATGCAAAAGAGCAAAGTTGGAGCAAGCAAATTTTTCAGCATGTTTGGCAGAACTGATGCTGTGCTGTGTGAACCTTCTCTGTTAATGCTGCTTCCTTGCTCAGCAGTTTCTACCAAGTCTTTAAAAGCATTTTTACTGTTCTCTTACAGTGTATTTTATATGCTGTCTATACACTAGAAAAAAATCTCAAGTACATCAAGACGTTCTTAAGGGTGTAAATATTTTCTCTGATAACTCGATTCTTGATGTAAAATCATGAAATCTGAAATTGTATAATTCTATTAGTTTTATTTTAAAATAAATTTTTTGAAAATGTTTCAGCTACAAATGTGATTGGATTAAATGTCTTTTTTTATTATTACACAAGTAAGTCTTGTAATTAAATATAATTTAATAACATAGTACACAGCATTTATATTTTGAATAAGAAAAAATAGTTTATTATAGTATTTAAATGTAACTAGTAATTAAATCAGATATTAAATTCCAAAAATGCTTTGTTTTTATTTTACATGTAACTAAGAAGAATATATCTTGTGCTATTTTAGTCCATTTTCACCACATAAGAATAAAATCAACAACAAAAAACAATTATTATGCTTTGTTAAATCATAATTATAACATAAACAGTCTTAATTATGAGATACTAAGTCATTATTATAAGTCAAATGTATAAAATACTAATTCATTATGACAAAAAATGTACTTTTGTTAATCTCAATTTCAACTTTTATAATTATGATTTAGTATGTCGTAATTTTGATTTAGGATTTACCAAAGCATGATATTTCCCCTCTTTATGTGGCAGAAATGGACTTCCATGCTGGTTCTGTGTGTCTATTGCATGTCTAATGCTGTGCTGTCTCCTAACACTCTCTCTTTCTTACTCTAACTCGGCTTGCTCTTAACACACATAGCGTCTGAGTCATGGTCGACTGCTGTAGAGGAATGTTGACTCTGGTAGGTCACCAATGTCATGAATATTTATTTCTTTTTACTGGTTTTCTATTTTTTTACCAGTAGATGTGTAAGAGTCAGTTCATAAGTTATTTATAAGTCACATGCAAACGCATTACATTACCAAAAGTTTGGACACACCTTTCATACTATGTGTCCATAATAGATACTTAACAATCTGGTCCAGCATTTTAAAACAGTTGTAATTAAAGAAAATTCATATGTAATCCCAACTGGCCTGAAAAACTAATTTTAACCATAAGCCCCATAAGATCATGAGAAAAAGTAGTTCAGTTAAATCTGTCCAAACTTGGTGAATATTCTCCTTCATTCTCACTCCACCTGTCTTCACCCTTCCTCAGGTTCATCAGAGTCCATAGAAAGCCTGAAGAGTCAGAGCACCAGCAGCTCCAGTCAGCCCCTGCTCTGCCTCCCCAGCACCCTGCGCATGGAAGATGAGCGGCTCCCTTCATAAACACCCCCTGCTGTGCCAGTTTCGTCAACCCGCTGTTTCAAATCAAACTATTCCAATTCCAGCACGCTGTTGTTCATGAATGCTACCCTGTCTCAGTTAAGACAATTACTTCCTGAGTACCACAATCAAAGCCGTGTAGTGAAGAGTCCAAGATATTTCACTGTCTAATAGAAACACAATACAAAAGCTTTAAAAAAAATTGTCATTTATAAGTCTGTCATAGCTTTTGCTTTGAGAGTTCAGAAATTTTGAATGACTCAAATTCTTTTAATGGATGCTCAGTCTCTGAAGTATGCAGCTTCATGGTGATTTATGACTTTGTACTTTTTTTTTTTTTTTTAAATAAGCAAGTGAACACTAAGTGCATCAGATTGCAGTATGATACGGACGCATAGTATAATCAATTACCAGTTGAAGTAGTCATCTACGTCTGTATCTTTAATATTTGTTTTGTGCCTTATAGTACTGTGTGGCTGTCCCTTCGTTCTCCCGTTGAAATATACAAAGTGGGAAGCTGTAGCACTTCTTGAAGCTTTAATGAGTAGTTTATAGAGGGATCTGCCATGATTTACAGTGACATATCTGATGCTTTTTAGTGAATTCACTGCTGCTTATCTATGTCGGGCACCTTTAAAAGTTATGTATATTTGTATGTAGTCAAATTGTTTTATCATAAAGTGTTGTGCACAAATATGAGTCACTGTGGTTATTTTAAGGCATAAATGACATTATAGTTATCAATGATCCTGCTGTTCCAGCAAAAACCCTAATTTCAATAGCTACCATAAAGAAATCTAGAAATTAAGCAGTGCCTAATTACTAATAATACCATAAATAGATGATTTAATATACAGCGCATATATATATATATAGATACATACATACATATACAGGTACATCTCAATAAATTAGAATGTCGTGGAAAAGTTCATTTATTTCAGTAATTCAACTCAAATTGTGAAACTTGTGTATTAAATAAATTCAATGCACACAGACTGAAGTAGTTTAAGTCTTTGGTTCTTTTAATTGTGATGATTTTAGCTCACATTTAACAAAAACCCACCAATTCACTATCTCAACAAATTAGAATACTTCATAAGACCAATAAAAAAAACAAAACAAAACAAAAACAAAAAAATTGTTGGCCTTCTGGAAAGTATGTTCATTTACTGTATATGTACTCAATACTTGGTAGGGGTTCATTTTGCTTTAATTACTGCCTCAATTCGGCGTGGCATGGAGGTGATCAGTTTGTGGCACTGCTGAGGTGGTATGGAAGCCCAGGTTTCTTTGACAGTGGCCTTCAGCTCATCTGCATTTTTTGGTCTCTTGTTTCTCATTTTCCTCTTGACAATACCCCATAGATTCTCTATGGGGTTCAGGTCTGGTGAGTTTGCTGGCCAGTCAAGCACACCAACACCATGGTCATTTAACCAACTTTTGGTGCTTTTGGCAGTGTGGGCAGGTGCCAAATCCTGCTGGAAAATGAAATCAGCATCTTTAAAAAGCTGGTCAGCAGAAGGAAGCATGAAGTGCTCCAAAATTTCTTGATAAACGAGTGCAGTGACTTTGGTTTTCAAAAAACACAATGGACCAACACCAGCAGATGACATTGCACCCCAAATCATCACAGACTGTGGAAACTTAACACCGGACTTCAAGCAACTTGGGCTATGAGCTTCTCCACCCTTCCTCCAGACTCTAGGACCTTGGTTTCCAAATGAAATACAAAACTTGCTCTCCTCTGAAAAGAGGACTTTGGACCACTGGGCAACAGTCCAGTTCTTCTTCTCCTTAGCCCAGGTAAGACACCTCTGACGTTGTCTGTGGTTCAGGAGTGGCTTAACAAGAGGAATACAACAACTGTAGCCAAATTCCTTGACACGTCTGTGTGTGGTGGCTCTTGATGCCTTGACCCCAGCCTCAGTCCATTCCTTGTGAAGTTCACCCAAATTCTTGAATCGATTTTGCTTGACAATCCTCATAAGGCTACGGTTCTCTCGGTTGGTTGTGCATCTTTTTCTTCCACACTTTTTCCTTCCACTCAACTTTCTGTTAACATGCTTGGATACAGCACTCTGTGAACAGACAGCTTCTTTGGCAATGAATGTTTGTGGCTTACCCTCCTTGTGAAGGGTGTCAATGATTGTCTTCTGGACAACTGTCAGATCAGCAGTCTTCCCCATGATTGTGTAGCCTAGTGAACCAAACTGAGAGACCATTTTGAAGGCTCAGGAAACCTTTGCAGGTGTTTTGAGTTGATTAGCTGATTGGCATGTCACCATATTCTAATTTGTTGAGATAGTGAATTGGTGGGTTTTTGTTAAATGTGAGCCAAAATCATCACAATTAAAAGAACCAAAGACTTAAACTACTTCAGTCTGTGTGCACTGAATTTAATACACCAATTTGAGTTGAATTACTGAAATAAATGAACTTTTCCACGACATTCTAATTTATTGAGATGCACCTATATATATATATATATATATATATATATATAAACAGAAATACTGTTCATTGAACTTTGTGTACATTGAAGAATCTTCAAAAATATTTTCCACAAAAATATTTAGTAAAGTTGTTTTCATCATTGATAATAATTGAGCATAAATTTAGCATATTAGAATGATTTCTGAAGGAATATGATACTGAAGACTGGAGTAATGGCTGTTGAAGATTATATAAAAAGAAATTTTGTTTTCCTTTTTTTTTAAATTGTGATAATATTTTACATTATTTCTCTTTTACTGTATTTTTAAATAAATGACATCTTGGTTAGACTTTGACAAAACATTTAAAAAAATCATAATTATACACATACAGTCAGCTGAGCTTAGTGTAGAGACCATATTTATCCAGATGGTGGCAGTATGTTCACTCAGAAATAGGCTCAAATTCAGTCAGACGAAACACCTGTAGTTTATGCTGTAGTTTCACTAATTACCTGAAATGTTTTTTAGTGGGTTTACTCAGCCTAACGGCTATACGTTGGACAATATGGTGTGTAAGCCAATGCTTTGAGGAGGCAGAGGTCTCCTCTTCTGGCGGGATGAGTGGCGCGCTCCTTTTATTGGACGTCTCTATTTTCATTTGTGCGCCTTTTCTAAACTCTTGGCGCGCGCATAGTTTATTACCAACGACTTTCTAACGACTCACTCCAGGCATGTAGCAAAGTTAAAAGGAAAATTGACGTCGAGAAAGAATTTTTAAAATGATAACGATGCTTTTGATAATAATAATAATAATAATGGATAAAACGCAAAAACATTAATGTATCAGTTTATAGGCTGCATTTGAATCAAGTAATATGTGTCAATTTACGAGGTTTAAAATTTGATAATTTAATTTAATAAATTTCTATAATTGCAAGAAAATGAGCGCCTGTCACATTTCACGCGGATGTGTGCTTGGGTCGCGAGGGACAATGACATGTGCAACTCTGGACTCTCTCAGCCAATCAGAGAGCGTCAACGTTTAAAGGGCTATTAAGAAACGGGCAAAACGGCGGAGTGCAAAGCCTGCATCTCATTTCTCTCGTATTCACTCGCCTGCGAAATAGTAAATGTGTTTCTACATGGCTTTCTTGAAGACAGGATTGGAATGATACTTTTACGCAGTAGATAACAGGACATGTCTGAGTTTGTGGATGCGCGCGTTTTTCTGCTGCACTTGTTGCACTGAGACGAACCGGCTGCTCAATCTAACGTTAACGGACTGAGAGAAATTCACCGTTACCGACGAGGTCTTCGGCGTGTTTTCATTTCGCAGGTAGGCATTTAATCCGAGGGATAACCTTGTGGTGATTACACGCTTATAAAATACACTTTTTGCTGTTAAATTGTTATCAACCGTTATTTTTGAAATTCCAAGCAACGCCGTCTGCTTTACAGATCTGTATCTTCAAAAACACTAAATCGTGCCCACGATGCCAGTGTTAATGAGTCCAGAGATAGCAAATAAATTCAAAGAGAAATGGATGATGCTTCATCCGGAGGATCAGGACGATGTCAGCGGCTCTGTTCACTTTGATGACAGTCTCACCAGTCTGCACTGGCTGCAGAACTTCTCCATCCTCAGCGCCAATCCTGAGCGGACTCCCAGCTCCGGCTGCCATCCGCAACACCTCTTCTACCACAAAAACCAGCTGGGGGGCACCGACTCGCCCTCCAGCCCACCTGCTGGAGATACCGCGGCCACAGGGATGCCACAAACACCTGGGAACCCCACAACGTCCTGCAGCAGTTTGGCGAATTCATACGCGCACCAGCAAGCGGCACACTACATAACGGCGCAAACAAATCCGTCTGAGGAAATAGACTATAAAACAAACCGCCATGTGAAGCCACCCTATTCATATGCCACTCTGATTTGCATGGCAATGCAAGCTAGCAACAAAACCAAAATCACTCTGTCAGCCATATACAGCTGGATCACGGAGAATTTCTGCTACTACAGATACGCGGAGCCGAGTTGGCAGGTATCTTCACCGATCATTAATTTATCTTTGAGAATCACTTATTTTTATTTATTTATTTATTTATTTATTTTACCTAATGGTTCCGTATCTTTAGATTTTTGAAGTTGAGAAAGAAAAACTGCATTTATTTATTTATTTTTTTGTGCAACAGGTGCACCGACCATAATAAGATTATTCCTAACGATTCAGGTTTTCTAATGGTTCTATTAATGATTCTTTTATTACTTTTGTGGGGGGAAAAGAAATACGATTCTTTCGATTAAAATGATCTTATTCAGTCTCTTGCTAAATAAGATTTTTTTCAGATTTTAATTTTCATTTACAATTTTCAGACCAGATATAACACAGTTATGCACCTCTTATAAGAAGTGTTTACTTTTTAAACTTTTTGAATCAACAGAAATAACTTATGGTTCTATTCATTCATTTTCAAGGTTTTTGATTCATTAAAAAATGTCTCAAAAGACTACACTTGCGTCCTACAAGACTACATTTGTATCTCTGTATGTTTCTGATTCGGTATAATAGAACCAGCTCATAAGAGTCATTCGTTTGAGAATCGTACTATTTCTATATCTGTATGTTTCTGATTTACTGAAAAGAACCGGTTCATAAGAGTCAATAGTTCTGCACTCACACTACACTTGTAGCTCTGTATATTTCTGATTCTCACTAAAAAGAATCATTTGTTTGGTAATCGGACCACATGTTTCTGATTCACCCAAAAGGACTAATTCATAAGAGCTATTCATTCGTGAATCAAATTGACACTAATAACTGGTATTAGTCAACTATACCAGAACTATACCAAAACAGGCCTGTGCACTCATCTATACTTAAGCTAGGGTGACTGATGATGGAAGCTGAGACCACTATACCCAAGAGCACTAGGTTTCCTGAGGCCTCCTTCCATAATGAGGGACCCTTAAGGGAGCCACTGATCATGTGAAACTAGGAGCGCTGCATTACTAGAGAGCCTTGGTCTTATTCACCGCATATCTACTCCTGTACATGCATTATTCCCCTCCCCCATTTGTCTCTGTCACACACAGTGAGCCAATGAAATAGGACACCTCTACCTGTTGCACAGTGGGATTTTATAGGAGGCTTTATGTGTGCCGTATTCTTCTGTCTCTGGAAGTCTAAAACTCTAAAAATAACCATAATGTTGGCTCTACATTCAAACAGCTCAATTCAGTGTGCATAATAATTTTTAAAATTTAAATATAAATATTAAAAACCTGCTATCCTTGTTCTTAACTCTCAAATAAACTGATTTTTCTCCTTTTCTTTCAGAATTCAATCCGCCATAACTTGTCTCTGAACAAATGCTTCATGAAAGTTCCCAGACAGAAAGACGAGCCAGGAAAAGGAGGCTTTTGGCAAATCGACCCGCAGTATGCTGACATGTTTGTCAATGGTGTTTTCAAACGGCGGCGAATGCCTGCCACAAACTTCAATACCCAAAGACAGAGCAAAATGTTATCCTCTCCCAGCTCCTCGTACGGCTCTCAGTGCAACCAGACCGGCCAACAAATGGGAATGGGCCACTTCCAAGGACCTGTCCCAGGAAACAAACGCAAGCAAGTCTTCCCCAAACGAGGCAGCAAGCTGGCCAGAGTCTCCAAGAGCCCTCTGTTAACCACCGACATCAAAACTTCAGATGTACTGCGAGGAGATTTTGACCTGGCGTCTGTTTTTGACGATGTGCTGAGTGGGAAGGACAGCACGTTTGAGGATTTGGATATCAACACAGCGCTGAGCTCGCTGGGATGCGAGATGGAGCTATCTTCACAGAACCAGCACGGGCCTGGCTACAGTAATGAGGACGAACAGGCTTGTGCTTACCTAGAGGCGAACGGCATGATGGGATGCAACATGGAGGACTTTCACCAACAGCACCACCAGCAAGTACAGGTCCATCCGCAATATTACGAGGGAATGTTGTTCACAGATCAGGTTCACCAGCATCAGCACCCTTGGGAGATTAAAGAGGAAGTCCAAGCCATCCCACTTACCTTGGATCATGCCTATGGGTTTTGTGAGGGATTCTTCTCTGAGATGCAACTCTGGGAAAGAGCAGAGTCCTATCTGTGAACACGTCTGAATGCATATGCACTGTCTTTGCTCGTCTGAAGACCTATTGACTTTTGTTTTGCTACATTAGCATAATGAATTACTGAGGATGTGAGAGGTTATATGTAATTATTCTTTGTACTTCTTTTGCATTTTGTAAGAACCTATACTTGATTTTTACTATTCTTGATTTTTTTTGTTGGAAATTTTCTCAAGATGGATAAACATTGTTGTGGGACAAGTGTAGTTATTTAGGAGTGACTTATTGATTCATCAATCTAATATATTCATTTTAGTTTACTTGATATTTTAGGTAATGTCATACATTATATAAGTCTAACAAAAATATAAAAATAAATGAAAATCACATATTTGAGGGAAAAGGGATGCAACAAGCCAAAGTGCTTCACTGAATCTTTTCCAGAGACAAAATAAGCCCGCACAAGCACTTTGAAACTCAGTTTGTTGCCCAGTGATTTAGCCTCATAATTTATTTTCTCTCTTTTCTGATAATCTATGAGAGTGTAAAGTGTCACACAAGTGCTCACCTATACGTTTCAAAATGTAATGCATTAGTCTCAGATTTACCATGAACTGTGGGTGGCAATCTTACGAGGCAATGACTGTTCTAGAAGTGTACTTGTATCGATTCTTTGAGAAATGGACTAAAACATGCAACGCAAAACAAAATATATTCTGTACTTGAATAAAAAAATCAATCTGTACGACTTTTTTCAGTCTGTTGCTTTTGAATTTTGCATGTGATGAGTTCTTTGTATACATATTAAATAAATTTACATTGTTTCCTTAGCACTGTTTGCGTTTAAAAAAAAAAAAAGAGATTTTCCTCAAAATTCCACATACAAGTTTTTTGTTCGTTTAAAGTCATTATTAGAATAATAAGCATTCCCTAAATGTTTAAAATTATGACCATTGTGGTAATTGTATTTATAATTCTGCCTTTGAGAATTGATACACTTTTTGATCAACTGATCAGTTTTTAGAAACAGCAAAAAATTTTAATCCGCATTCAAAAGCACACACCTCAATAAGTATTTCACAGACTACACAGTTACAGTTCACAGACCCTACAATTTAGCCAATCAATTTCAAGGCAAAGATTTCCTAATAACTTCCTGACTATTGGGTTGTAGTCAGATTGTATTTTGATTGTTCTGGTTGTTATTCATTTCAGTTCCTCCACCAAAAAAAAAAGCTCCTTCACACCACATATACTCAAAAGGGAATCCATCTTATCTCTTTTCATGTGGTTATTTGTGATTTATTGTCAGAACGGTTAGATTATTGACAAGGAAAATACTGTAAAAACATGCCCAGACTGGCCCACATTCCTCAAATTGCAGTACGTTTTACTTATACATATAACTGCAGTATTGTTAAGCTTCACAACACACTATCAGAAAAAAAAAAAATATACAAAAGCTGTCACTGGGGCGGTACCTTTTTAAAAGGTGCTTTTGTACCTTTTATGTACTAATATGTGTCCTAATATTGACCCTTCGGTACAAAAGTGTACCTTTTGAAAAAGTATCACCCCAGTGACAGCTTTTGTACCTTTTCTTCTGAGTACACATTTTGACTGACCTTTATTCTTTTTACATCAGCATGAGGTGTTAAAGAGCATCAACATCTAAATTGACAGTCACTGGAATATTAGCTGGTCTATAAACCACTGTCAGTGGTTTAGTATAGTTTCTAGTATAGATTATAGCTTGCATTGTCTCTTGTTTTTGGCTGGCCAACTTCGTTATAAACAATTGAAGGCCTTCAGATGGAGCAGTCAAAGACGAGTTGCCATGAAATGCACGTTTTAGTTACTTGTGTTTTATTTTCTTTCAAGTTAATTTCCTTGCTGTGCCTCCCACCTTGAAAAATCCAGCTGACTTGGATATCTGTGAAAATCCAATGCATTTGAGGCAAAAAATAATACTTTCTCACTTAAAATCTCTTTTTAATGAAAAAGAAAAAAAGAAAGGGAGGATTAGTCAATTTCATCGGCTCTGCCTCCTTCTGTTGGAGGTCATGTGTAGAGATCCTTCTGAATCTGTGGAGTAATTCACATTCCTTGAACATCAGGGAAAAGCAGCAATGGTAATCCAAACTAGCTGTGCCCCACAATGCCATGCTCATGGCAAGGGCACATATTCATACACATACATACATACAGCAACCAGTAAGTGAACCTCTGCAGTTCACACATTCTGTTTCACCACAATAGCACGCTTCAAGTCCCTGCGGATGTGACAGAGGTGAGTTAGTGCCAGGACTGCGGTGTAGGCAGGGTGAGAGGGGAGGTGTGGGGGCGAGATGCAGTGTGCTTCTCAGGGGAAGGGTTTTTGTGGAGGAGGATGGGAGAAC